>DWLS01004400.1:0-14039 GCA_018246255.1 Pachliopta kotzebuea | reverse complement strand
TAGCGAAGCTCTGAGACGCAGACTCTCAGCTTTTTACAAGTTCAAAATGTATTGCGACCACAAAGCGAATACCAACAACATCCTACTTACACAATTTTATAAACATACATAATAGATTTCTTACTTCATACAACCTTTACAAATAATATATATGATCTGATATTATAAGATAGTATGATGTAAGTAAATAGGTACTATCAGTACGTGTTGAGATCCACTATTGTCGATCCACCATTTTCATTTCATGGACCCCCAAATTTTTTTTCGCTTATTTAGATTTTTACCCATTTAGACCCCTTGCAGGTTGTCATAGACCCTTAGGGGTCGATGTAGACCACTTTGGGAATCACTGTACTATATGAATCGATGTATCACAATAGTCACATGTATATATATACGTATGTACGTATGTAAGCATATTTCAATTTTTTTTTCTCATTGTTGATTTTTTTTTTGTTTTGTAACTGTTTCTAATTTCCTGTACCTATTGTATAAAATTATGTTTATGCTGTATTTATAACTTTGTTATGTTTTGAAATTGATTGTTAGGTCAATAAAGGCATTATTGCTCCCTAAATATATATGTATGTATAATGTTTTTTGTCACTGGCACCAGCTGAAAATCAGCGCTGCAGATTAAATTATATAGAATAAATGATATTCTTTCTTTCTTTATAAACGAAACACAATTTTTTTTTAATTCCAATCGTTTCCTTTCGTGTTTTGGGTAAAAATCTCATACTCTCCTTACTCAGCTTTCGGAGTCCGGAAAATCGAAAACAAATTACTTTCTCATATCCTTATTTTCATACATAGATAAAAGATTTATAGTTACCGCAAAAAGACACGTAATCACAAATAAACAGTATGTATAAGTATCATATAAATACAAGTATTATTTTTTTTGTGTAAAATATATCTTTCACACTTCACAGCATCTCCTACCTCCTAGGTTAAGTTTCAAAGAATGCCTGTATTATAGTAATTTTAGGTAATACAATAAAGTTTTTATAAAAAAAAATTAATACACTGACATTAGAATTTATACACAATAATATTATGATTTATATTCTATGCGATACACTTAAAATATAATTGTGTTTGTGCTGCAATCGTACAAAAGGCCGCAGTGAATTATTGAGTAATATATTTCTTTTTATCTCTTTCCTTCTAATTCTTTAACTTCATTAATATTATTGCTTCTACAATACAATTATTAAGTATTGTAAACCCTAATTACTTCTGTTATTACAGTATATTAACAGCTTTCGACGTCTAAGCGAAAGTTGAAAGTAGTTGCGTATTCCTGAAATACTGCAGAACGATTATCGGGGAAGTATTTAAAAGGAATGAAGCGGAGATATGAAAGAAGACAAAAACTGTTTAAGTAAGAACAAAACAATAAGGAAATCCACGAAAATGTATAATGGAATATTGTAAAATAATAGTAGAGAACAGTAGATATGAAGAAATATAAACTGTACAGAAGGGTAATAAGAAAGAAAGGAAAGACAATGAAAGAATATAAAATTCCTTGTTCAACTTTTGGGGGAACGAAAATAAAAAAACAATATCGTAATCAGGGTAAAGATTTGCTAATTGAATGTAACCCAAACAAATTAAAGTGCATCTACTTTTTGGCAATTCATGATGTTGACATCAGAGACGTTGGGACATCGCGGTTCGTAGTAATTAACATTGGAATAACTTAGCCCTTAACATGGGAAACTTACCATCAGTCAATCCACAAGAGCGTCGATATAATTACCATAGAATGTTGAATAATATACACGTGACAGTGTACTCTGGTACAGGTTAAAGTTTAAAAAATTTACGTATAGTTATTGAATAGTATTGGACGGTATATAAAATTAAATTACCATGGTAATAAGATTAAATACCTTATATCAAAAGGCGACGAGCGCAATTTGGTGTGTATACCGTCTCGATCAGCGTCAAGTTATGGGAAATTTAAATTACCATCAGGAACGTATTGCTGGTCTCGTTGAAAAATAAATGGGAAAAATATGTATGTTATTTAAGTATGATTCCCTAATGTTATATTTAAGTTAGGGAGGTAAGTAAAGCCGGGGGAGTAGGTAATGACATAGCAGGCGATTGATTGACAGAAGCGCGCGAGAGCCGGTCCAGCCGGGCTATACTTACCTAAGGTATACTTAGGAGCAATTCAGTGCCTAAGTGACCGTCATTAATGTTCCGGTTCTGGTCTCTAAGTAGAAATAAGTTAACCGCAATCGGACCGCTAATCACGTAATTCCAGTTATTATACGATTTCCGATTGAAATAAGGGACCGACAGAGACGGGGAGGTTATCTTTTATGTTATAATATTTTTTTGAGTAAACTCAACTTATTAAGGTTTTTTATAACATATTTCTTGGAAGTTACTTACTTGATTATCTGACCATAATAATGAGACTTGTCAAAATGTTTGGTTAGATCAATTTTTCGATCTTTACCTAACTGATCTATACCTTGTCCGATTCCAACTAATATTTAGTCATATTGTTTTATTAGTAACAGTGCCTTTAAACTGGAATGTTTATGAACTGCTAAAATTAGCGATCTTAGCATAATGACTCCTTAAAAAATATCTACTACTTAATATTAATATTAATTAGTATTTTAAAGTAATTGATTATACTTTAGGAATAATAACTATTTTCATCTACAAATCGATTTGAAATCGTTTCGCTCTCTTCGGCTCATTTAATATTAATAAAAAAATAGTGACCGTAAAAGAAAGTCGAATGGGAAACCGATTAGTAAAATTAATAAGGAAAAAAAAAATCAATTACGTTAACGAACAGAAAATTAAAGAGTGGGGACAAAGGGATTACTTCAGCGATTAGTTCCGAGTCCGCCCCCGGCGCCGGGGCCACTAGAGGTCCTCCAGAAACGCGACGAGTTCAAAAAAATAATACTGAACTAGGCGCCAGTACACCTCCCTTTCCCCCCATCCCTCTCACCCCACCACCAGTCACGAGTAATATATAATTTGGCGAAACCACGAACAGACCGTACGTCCGACCATTTACTGGTCGCCTTTGTTAATGCTGCAGCGGCCGCCTCTGATTACAGACTTCAACTCTCGCTTAATCAGCCCCAAATGGTGGTTGGTAATACCAACGGTCACCATCAGTACGTGTTGAAAATCATCTAACACATTAGGAACCGTTGAATTAGAAATATCACAAATATACCGCGTGTGTGTATATGGCAATATAAACTAAACATTATCAGTCGATAGACCACCACTGCTGGACGTAAGCCTCTCCTAATAATGGTAGGATTTGGGCCACATCCCACCACACAAGCCCAATGTGGTTGTTAAGGAGCTAAGCTTAACTAATATCAATACAATATCTTATATTTATAAGCTTACTTCTTCGAAAATATTCTTTGATTGATTGAATAATTCATGCTTTAGACATTAATAACTTACAATACAGACAATTAACTTAAACTAAACTTATAATCTAAATAAGAGGAAAGGCGACCTTATCTCCATAAGCGATTTCTTTTATGATCTTTATGTATGTATTAATCTATATCTTGAAAAAGATAAAAAAGAACAGAAGAGATAAATGGATAGTAAGGTAACAAGAAAATTCTTTGCTACAGTAAAAAAGGAAACTTTCTCAGGAGGTTAATACTTTTTCATAATTTCATCATCATCGTCGTGATTAGTCTCCGGCAGTCAATTGCTGGACATAGACTTCTCCTAAACAACGCCACTTAACCTGGTCTTTGGCTATACGCATCCAGTTGCTAATGCGAATACATTCGCATCGGAATGATGGCGGAATGACCATCATAGAGGTACGTTAGTCATAAATACCGAGGTGTGGGACAGCAGCGATACCTGTGCAAGATGATCAACTCTACAACCCTCGACACTCCAAAAAAAAAACCAACACATTTGCCCAACGTGGAGATTATGGTCAAGCCTACCACCAAACATAAAATACTTCCAGTTTCTGGTCGCCTCCCTCCTCACCGCGTATATTAAACCAAATAAATTTGATATCATACATACTATTATATAATATATTTCACATTTATTTATTATATATTATTTATATACAAATTACTACAAAGATACAAATGCAGGAACAGCATCATCATCAAACATTACTAATGGAAGTGATGTTGTAAAATAGAGGTTAAACTCATGAATCACATAGTCTGATCTTTTTATAGAAGGTTGCCTAATAAAAAGTTAATTTTAAGCAAATTATACTTAAAGATCGTTTGTGGCGTGTGTAAGTTATGTTTTGATATCGTATTATCAAATTATAACAAAATTCATAGCCGATAACCAAACACTACAGAAACCGCCTACACGTCGGTTAACTTTGAACCAAATCATACGTTACGTTAAAACCATAAATCTCATTATAATTGGTTTCGCGTAATCACCACCACCACACTGCCTGTTTGCCAAATTAACGTGTCAAACGATTGACGAATGATTTGGCAATTTGCTGGCGCCAACACCAGAGCAGTCGCCGGACGGCATAATGAACCGTTAAATTATGGTACCTGCCGTCTATTGTGTGAAGCCGCTTAGGGTTTTGGGTAATGACCATTCGGGGGTGCATCCTGGGTGGTATCCGTGAATGACCCACCGGAATTGCCGTTTTAACACCTTCGAACGATCCAAACAAAGAGTTCGCACTGGAGGTGTTAAAGTATATTTTTTAAGTTCATACAAGAGTACCAAAAAAAAAGTATTTGACAAAAGTAAGTTATTTTAAAAGCTGTTTTGTTACCTTCACAATAAACAATCGGTAACAATGAATAGATTGTTTAAGTTAACAATGTTTAATCTTTAAAAAATTCATAAGGTTTTGATACTTAACTTATTCTGTGTTTTATGAATTTTTTGTTAGTTCTCCGAAGTGTATTACTTATATGTTCATTATATTCTTAAGTAATATCTATCTGCAGGTACGCTGGTGTAATCCCGGATAAGAATTAATGAGCTTTCTTTAAAATTAACAAACTTCGTAATGCGCAAGTCCAAGTCTATGTATAGTTAATAATAATTCATTATGTAGAATCTACAAGTGATCTAGTAAATATTGCTCTCGCGATGAAACCGCAAATTTAACTGGTTGTTTATATTAAGATTCGATTCACTTATCATATTTTTCAAGATTTAAATACATACCTATCCAATTTTTTGATTTTTCATATATGATTTTGAATAATGAAAAGTATCTGTTGATAATAGAAAAACAATATTGAACAAGTTCTATCAATGTTAAAGAATAAAAATATAATAAACGCTGTGTATGTGTACGCCGTTCCTCTCACTATCAATATTGTCATATATCTATATACAGGTATACAGATTTTGGATAACTTTCGGTTGATCGACCGGAAAAGGAAGTACATAAAAGGAAATATTTTGACGATGAACATTTAGACTTCAATACAGATATCAAAAATATGCACCAGTAAGGCACTTTTGGTCCCATTTCCGGTTGGCCGGTTATACCGGAAGCACATGTAAATAGTAATTTTTATAAAACGAACATATTTGTATAAGAATAATGACAAAAATATGCATAGTTAGTAAGTACAATACTTAGTGACTTTCGGCACTACTTCCTGTTGACCGATCGGAACCGAATATGGGTAAGAACCATCTTCGTACCCACCTTAATATTAATGCCAAGTTTCATTTTGGCCAGATTTACTGTTTGGCCATGACAAGACCGCAACAGACAGATAATCGTACACACAGACATTTGACTAAATCATAGTAAATGCAAAATTGATCACAAATACATTGATAACAGTAGAATGATTTTAAAACACTTTGCAGAAGTAATTTTAAAAATAAGTATTAGAAAAAAAAACATACATAAAGAATACAGTAAGTAGAGTAACTTAAAAAAAAATCTAAAACAACATCGGTTTAGCCGGCGATGTCAGACACACGCGATGAACTTATCAAACTCTTGGTATTAGTGAAAAAGCTATTCAGTGGAGGCAATAATCAGGCCATCGTGTCCGTTTAATGAAATTCATAGTGGAGCACACTTCCAAGTCAGCCAATAAGAAAATTCAATCGGCTTCCTCTCGAGGAGTGCCGGGAGGAGGGGAGGGAACCCGCGAAGCTGGAAGCGAACAATAAATCCAATTAGGCCTGGAGACTCCTCGTGGCATTGTCGCCTTATTGAACCTTCAAACGCACGCCCCCGCCGAGCTGACGGCGCTTGAACGCATCCCGATATAATCTAGCAGGGACCTGGTCATCGGCCCGTGTTCATTGTTCAGATTTTATACCAATCAACACGTTAAAGATTAGTAATACATAAAAATAGCTATCGAAGGGGTCTAACACAACACTTAACGGTACTCAAAGCAACCTCACATGCTCGTAGTGCAGCCTAATCAACAAACGAAACTTTGATTTCTTGCAACTCGCATTGTATCAGCGTGTTAGAAGACAGCCCAAATCCCTCCACTATTGGGGAAGTCCAGTGTCCAGAGTTGGACATCTATCAAATGATGAAGTCATAAACATAAAAAAAAAACAGTGGTAGATAATATTTTCCAGCCCACGTCCAAAAACATAGGTGTTGTAAATTTCGGTCCCATTATCCAATTACTCGTAGCATCAGAACAACAAATGTGTTAAATTTTTTTAATAAATATTAAGAAAAAAACATATTAACAGCGTCACATGTTAAAGTAAACTTAAAGAAAATGTTTATTACACTATAGTAAGAAGAAAGAGCCGACGAGAACAAGACATTCACCTGATGGTATGTGATATTGCCTATAATATGCCGATGGTTAAAACGGTATATACAGCACCACATTGCGCTCTTCACCTTGAGATGTGATAAGTCTCGTTACCCCAGTAATTTCACTAGCATTCACCACCTTTCAATATACACAGTAATGTTTGCATATTACTATTTGGCGGTAGAAATAAGAACTGCGGAACGGTCTCCGGCTAAACAGACTTGAGATCAATAAACAAAGTCACATAATATTGAATTGATAAATTGTTTTTATAGCATCTGTAGTCCTTTGAAAATTAAAAAAAAAGTTTGGTATGAAAGGAAAAGTAAGTTCCATATAGAGGCCTGTAGGGGTTTTGAGAAGCAAAGCCAGTTCTTGCAGGCAGCCCACCTGTGGACTTGGATGCGGAGTAAGCTCGTGCCCAAAGGAGCCGGCGTCAGCGGGCCCACTTTGCAAATTCCCGCTGAGTATCCCGCCTTCTCTGGGTCCCCTTCCCCCAGACCCGCAGTCGGCATCCAAACAAACGGTTCGTCGAAATTTAAACAGGCTTCATTGAATTTTTGGAATACCCGCACACTACTGACACAAATCAATCCGCCGTTCTCGTCTTTGAACCGCCGCCGTAAAACGCAGGGTGTTATTGGTTTAACGTGAGATTAGACGTGTGATTGGAACAAAACACAATTTCAGTTTCTTTTTGAATCTAAAAATTTGCAGTGTCCTCTGTGGTTCGTTAAGTATGAATTCTATAATGCTTACCTTTGAGATATCTATCTTTCGCGAATGTTTTAATTTAAAATAAAGTTACTTTTTATACACATAAATACTTAACCTTTATAACATTCAATCATGTTTACAAGTATCATGTTGGAACTTTAACTTAGTTTTGCAAATTATGTTAAGTTGTTAGGCAGGTCTCTCGTGAATTATTTAAAAGTGGTCCAGTTCAAAGGTTCAAATGTTCTAATTTTTCTTCTAAGTCGTATTTCCTCATGATTAAAGGTCGTGGTCATCATGTGTAATGAACCACACGACGAATTCCTTGTTAGTTATAATGTAGTGGTGTTGGCATTGCCTTCTCCATTCCACATAGCAGTCCGACCGCGGATGGTCATCACATAGATATGTAGGTTTCCTCACGATGTACGCCTTCACCGTCTGAGCGCTAGATATTGATTGGTGTTATACAAACTGCAAGTGAATTGATGAATTCATTGGTGCAGGCCTGATTCGAAACCAGTACCTTTGGAGTGGAAGGCCGGCGTTTAAACCACTAGAGTATTACATGTAACGAAATTGATGCTGTAAACACTACCCAAGAATTGCCTCAATGTGTACACAGTAACATTAAAATGCAAGCGGTATAAGATAACTCCAAAGAACTAACGGAAAAGCAACAAAATAAAAACGGAACAGACAATGCATTCAGAGCTAGTGCTCGACGCAACGGATGCAAATCGGTTTCCATTTGCATTCGCCTCTCCCTGCATCAGCGCGATCTCGTCTCCAACATTAATTAGCCGGACCGCCCGCGCTGCTGTCTCTCCCGCAACTAATAACCAATGCCAGGACAACAGGTTTATGCTAATTGATGAGCAATCATCATCATCAACCGAAAGACGAATCAATGTCTGTTCCAAAGATTCTGTATGAATGAAGATTACCTAAAGTAGGTCTAGTATGTCATTACCCTTTTACTGGTGGTAGGTCTCTTTTGCCGGTTACCGTCTAGGTATGTACAATTGCAGCTCCTAATTCTACCGCCGAAGAATAATTTGCATGATGAGTGAAGACGAGAGTCGTCAAACATTCCAAAAATTTGCAAAAAAAGTTGTAAATTGTAAAATAAAAAAGAAACAAACTGTGATGTATAACATAAGAGTTACAAATTAGGAATGATAAGATAGAGTAAGAGACAGGCAGAAAAATTTTAAATTGTTAATTGTTGTTTTATTGTTGGAGCTTTTAAATTTTTTTATGGTTATTGTTAATGTTTTCAGCTATGATAATGGTATGCTCCCTAGGTCTCTTATGGATTTTAACTAGAAAAGAGGACGAGACGACAGTCTTCACACAGCGAGAGGTATGAAAGCGAGAAGGAAATTAGCGGAATAAATGATAGCAAAACTGAATGTAAGCGAGAACTGGTATGAAAGAACTAGGCCCTGACCCAAACCACGTAGGGGAGCGAAAAAAAAAAAAACAATAATTTGCAAACATTACTGTGTTCCAGTTTGAAGGATGCTGTATGCCAATAAACTTGCTGAGTAACGAAACTTAACATCTAGCGCAATGCGGTGCTGTGTATACTATCTTAACAAGCATATCACTTACCATGTGGTGAAAGCCTTACTCGTCTTTCTTAGTTCTATAAGAAAACCATTTGATGTTAAGATCGCCTTATATAAAGAACCTTAGATGAAAGGCGTTGTTAAATTCAATAAAAACATAATTTTTAACAGTCCTTAAACTGATGTGAATTTGAAACGGGGTGGAGGGGAAGCAGGAGACGAGGAAACCGGATGCGCGGATGATTGGAGGCTGCTCAGGCTGCGTTTGGTCGAAGCCGCCGGTCCATATACAACAGCGGGCGCGGCAAAAACCTGCAAACTTGAAATAGGTCCCGTCGGATTCTCCCCGCGTGCGACCTGACGAAACCGGGAGCAAATTTGCAAATAAATGCAAACCCCTCACAAAAACCGGGCCCAACGGGGCCCATTCCGTAGACGGCGGGATTGACAGCAACGCGAAGGATACCTGACGTGACATATTACAGCTGATCGGAATTGGAAATTAGGTCGGAGCAGATTCCATGGAAGGGATTATATTTGCTTATACCTTGAATAGTTTAGCGGTGACTAAGTTCAAGTTAACTGCTGACGTAGTTTAAGACAACTATGTATATTTATATATAATGACGCCTTTTTTATTCGACATGACAATAAGGAGAGCAAAGCGTTCACATGATCAAAGTTGGTTAAGATGTTATACCCAATACACATTTACTTATTTTACCTCAGTAATTCCACTAGCATACAGCAACTCTCAAACTGGAACACAGTAATATTTGCTACATTACTATTTGACATTAGGAATGGGAGCTGAAGTCGACGGTAATAGAGACCGATTGTATTAATATTTTCATAATTATTTATGTTATAATTTTATTACTAGTAATCGCCGGTTTTTATAGATCTGCTATCTACTTCTGCCAACCAAACTACTGCTATCTAGTAAAGACCTATTTCTACCAGAAAAGGGTGTATTAAACATAACTGTGCTGTAGTCTATTAAATTACAGGGGTAAGGAGACTTAACATCTTATATCTGAGGACCTCGAGCAGGACGGACGTATCACTTACTATCAAGTGAACACTGAACTTGTTTTGTATTACGGAGAAGACTTGACGTCTATCACGGCTGCTGGTGATGTTGTATACTTTCTTTTGTTAGATGATGGTTGGTAACATTTCTTTTATTAATGAAGTCTATGCATGGCGTTGGGTAAATAGCTGAAAAACTAGGTGTATCTGTTGTCAGCTGCTGGAAACTATTCGGCGTTAAGGCAATAATGAATGAATACAATACGCCATCCAATTACGATGGACTGCGGGAACATCTATCTCTGCCATCAATGAGGAATTAGCACCGGCTCAATATCGCTGCAGAGGAGAAGAGAAAAAAGAACCTGCCCGTCATGTCTTCGCATTGTGTGCAAACGAGCCCTTACAACCGAAGAATTCACGGGATTTTATGACTTATAACGTTAATGATTTAGTTCAATTTGCATTGGATATCTTTGAAGTCGAATTACGAATTAAACGCAATGTAAAATGGATTTTATTGTAATGGGATATAATTGTTTTTCGTTTGGATGTGAATAGTATGTTAAGGGGAATGTTTAGAGGGGCCGGCAGTTTGAAAAAGTATCAATCATCCGTGACGATGATGGACGACGCTTTGCGGCGTAAATGTGGTTGCAGACGTGCGCCGCGCTGTGTGAGTGTGAACCGGGCTTTATTACTCACAGTAATAAATAGTAAATCATATAATGAGGAAGCCTTCCTCAGCACGTTAATTTGCGTATAAGACATCAGATGTATCGATAAAACTATACATCATGATAAGTTTCTTGCGCCCATTCTTCTCAGATCCTCGCCTTTGCTTTGCGAGCTTTTACATTTCTGAACTTCAATAACTGAACTTTTGTTCCTACATTAAAAATCTGACTTTGACTTTAACTTTGTATTATCATACCCCTTTTATTCTCATGATATACTGTAAGATAATACTAACGGCATTAACTTGACCAATCAAATTGACTGGTCCCGCAAGTTCAATTTGAAACTATTTCTTCATGAAATATTTTCTTCCTGTAATGATATCATGACTTTTGATAATATATAGAAATAATCTTATGAAATTTATGTTATTTCATATATATTCATAACAAATGTTTAGGTAGAAATATGTATAGTTAAACAGTTGGTAAATCTAGTGTTAAGCCCACCTTCACTCGAGTAGTAAAAATAAACATAACTGTTCCAGTTAGCTATGCTTATCAATTGAATTAAGACCTCAATTTCTTCCATTACACAAGTACCTTCCACTCTTCAGAATCCACCTTCCCAGTAACAGCAGTAATAAATACTTTTGTAATTACATCACCTACACAATCTTGCTATAAATGAGCTTCAAGCTGATATTGTTTCAAAGCTTACATTAAAACATTAAGTACAGGAGACAGTTAAGTGAATTCTGACTTGAACTTATCTTTTTTAAATTGGTTGGTAGTCGAAACCACTAATCAGATGGATGGTTTCAAGGAGAGGATGTCCTGATAAGTATTGTTCAAATACATGTTCCGGTTTGAAGCGGATGTTGTAAAGAAAAGCTTCATTCATCATATGAAGATTATGCAGAGTTACTTGTTTGTGGTGTTATATATCATCAGGTTACCAAATGTTGAACTTAAAATATACTCAGCTTGAAAAGTTATGGTACAGTAAAGACAATTTGAACTACTAACCGTTAATTTTTTTTTCTATTTCTATCTGAAATCGTTATCTGACTGTCGGCACATGGTCGGCGTTTCGTCGCCGATTTCCCTTTGAAAAGCACTTCAAAGCTCGGCTCCTTGAAGTCAACTTAACCGCTGCGTGTTTTTTTTTATTAATTTTAAGTGTTTAAAGTTTCACGTATTGAAGATTTATGAGTGTTTTTATCGATTCCTTTCGGAGATAATCGTAAATATATACGAGCCACAAAACTGCTATCACGTGAAATGAAGATACGTTCTGTTATCTCACTCTGATTCGGATAATGGTTTGGGTTTTTTTTGTATGCGACTTAATGTGTTAAATTGACGTTTATTAACATTTTTAATCGGTTAACATTGTGAGAAAAGCTCGATAAGTCCTTATAACAGATTTCTTTTATCTCGAATGTTTGAGATTTTAATTGATTTCATAACGAAAGACTTACTGGTGGTAGGTCTACATTACTACAGACCGTCTAAGTAGGTATGACTGCAGCTACTAATTCTACCGCCAAATAGTAATATGCAAACATTACTGTATTGTAGATTAAAGGGTGCTGTATGCTTGTGAAATTACTGAAGTAACGAGACTTTACAACTTAAGTCGCAATTTGTTGCTGTATATAATTCACCAGCACCATGTTATAGGCAATTGTATCATTTACTATTAGGTGAATGTCTTGTTCGTCTCATCGGTTTTGACTTCTTACTATAGTGTAATAAAAACTTTCTTCGAATTTACCGTAACGTATTTATGTATAACGTTGTCAATATGTTGTGTTTTTGTTAATAATTTATTATGTATTATGAAAAGACCTCTCCCAATAGTACGAGGATCTAGATCGTCTTCCACCACGCTGATCAAGTTCGAGTTGTTGTGGAGCCAGAGGCTCCTTTGTTCATTAGCAGGCTTCACCAGAGGGTGAGGTTTCAGTTTATATTTAAGTATCTAATGAATTGTTTCTGCCCTTTTCTATTCCCACTTATATCTTTGTCCATCTTTTCGTCCCTTCTGTAATTCTTTTTTCTTTCGCTTTCTCCTCTTCCTTATATTTCTATTAACATAGTCCAGCTTGAAGAATCTGAATCTGTGAGCTTAGGGAGCGATGAAGCCTTTGCGGTCATTATATTGTTGAGGGCATCAACATCATTCGAAACAAAAAGTAGGTGTGTTTCGTTCTGATCCCTTGCTCGTGTCTTCGCCTCAACTATATTGCCGATTATATCCGCCAAAGTCATCCAAAGTCACCAGCTCCACATGTTCATGATCATTCCGTAGTCGTGTACGCACGCGAAACGGATGTTTAGAGATCAGTCCCCCGATACCGCGGCAGTTAAATCGTTTAACGCTAAAACTCTGTTTAAAGCCTCGTAAATTATGTCGGTTAAGTGCCGAGCATACGGCCGTACACTGCACACACATATACAGGGCTAATTTTTAATAAATCTTAAGTAACTTTTAACTTAGGATAACCTTAATTTTTTATATAATGAACTAAAGGAGCGGAATCGTACTATAGTAATTTACTAAGAACAAACAAGTTGACATTAAGTTCGTAACACTCATTACTATATCGAAGTATTTCATTAGCGAATCTTTACTTCATGTTATACTTACACTTGCATGTAACTGAGCCTAGTTTCAGTATACACAGCACTAAATTGCGCTTTTCGCCTTAAGATTATAGTTTTTAAGTCTCGTTACCTTAGTAATTTCACTAGCAGTACCATTCAAAAAAGAACAGAGCAATCGAGTGTAACAGGTTCCATATAATACCTCACAGACCCAAGCCAACATCTGCTCGTAGTACAGCCTTCTCATCAACAAACTAGGCTCTAACTTCCCATCAACTCGCATTGGGCCAGCATGGTATATGGCCCTAATCCTCCTACTATTAACGAGGCTTATGTCCAACAGTGGATGAAGAATATTTGCACATTACTATTTGTCGGTAGAAATAGCTGCGGTGGTATCTACTTAGACGATAATTTAAACTTACCACCAATAAAACATATATAAAATGTAGTAAAGCATATTACTATAATACTTTTATATTGTGTGATAATATATTATTATGCTATTTATTTAAAAACTTTATTGAAACGCCTAAAATTAGTGTCCAATAGGAAGACTTGATACTTACAGGCATTATCTACCAGTTAACGTATGTGAGAGATGTTGTCGTAGTTGAAGTTTGAAAGTAGTAAAGCTTTAA
>DWLS01004399.1:0-14039 GCA_018246255.1 Pachliopta kotzebuea | reverse complement strand
TTCAAACTTCCTCTGATATAATTGTTTCGTATCTTATCACTTCTTGTCACTCCACACATCCATCTCAACATTCGCATCTCCAAATATGTATATTCATATATCGGTAGTAAATATATAAAATTGTAATATGTTATTTTAAATGTGTTTGTTGTACCTCGAGGAATGTATCGTAGTCATTGCATGGAAATGCGGGAAAGTGACACTTAGGCGATACGGAGTCGGTGAAAAACTTGTAGGCACGGCGGTGGTTGCATAAAGAACGGCCCTCCGCCGATGTGGCCGCCCACGGAAGTACCAGGTCCGACACCGCTCCAACAAACCTGGCACATGGACACATACCATATGGTGAAATCAAATAATTAAGCTACAAGAAAATATCAGCAAACAAACGAGCACTAAATGTATTACATAGCAGTTCCGATTTGTTAAATAAAATAAATAATATTGTTTCAAAATGATTTAACATCCGAAACGTTTTCAAAATCTATAGAGTACTAACAAGTTGGAGCAGCCGTGTTGAACTCTGCCTCCATTTGGATAAAAATCGACGTGACCTAGTGCTTGCGCTGCGCCTAATCCACCCAGTATAAGCGTCTCCCCGTTGGAGTGTATAACGTCCACGAACTTTGCATCTGTGCGATCCAATCGCACTCTAGGGTCTTGGAAGTCGAACAGTGGCCCCGCGGGGTCAAGACCTGCAACATTCCAGTTAAACACTTAGATTCTAATTCTTATAATATAAACGTAAATAATTAAAACAATTGGGCCTGATGAAGCATATTGTAAAACGAGGCAGTGCAACCTTTATATATTGATATAATCATTCTTCTTATGTTAAATAAAGAAAAAACAAAAAAATGCCTTTTTGTGTTACGACTTTATAAGCCTGGTGTCGACTTCTGAACATGAAAGGTAATGTTATTTAAACACTGCAACTTAAAACATGTTTTGATTGTATTTTTACAATAGTTTCGATTATATCAAAAGACGTGAAACGTATCGCAATAACAAAAACAAGAATACCTGTTATTCGACTGATATTCCTTAATTCGGCTCCGGCAAAGCCCGCCACATGTGCACCAAGGCTGAATCCGATCAGGTGAACATCCTCAAATTTCAAATCTATGTGTTCAGCCAAACCTGCAGTATGTAAATATTCAATATTTCCGTGCTCTACATTTTGTATAAACAGTTAAAACAGCGATGTCTTATTTAGGTGCTTTGTAAAAGACATATCCAACTATAATTATAACACCTTGACACTAAGCAAAACGCCTTGAAGCTAATATTACGACTAATGCCGTGACTATGCGTATAAAGATTTTATACTAAACATTCAACTTAAGTAAAACAAGATTAACCCTCTGATCATATATTTTATAAAAGTTGTTTATTACTATATAATAAAGTATTTTGTACCTCGTATCCTTAAATTTGAAATGTACAATTTGTTAAATACTCACTACTTTAATTGGCGATTAGTGTTATAATTTATGTTAATTTTATAGACCTTACCTTGTAACATCATGGCCAGCTGCTTTCCCACAAGCCTGGTGTTAGCGGCGGCGCGAAGGTAGTTAGGCATTGACGCACCTCCCTCCCAATCCACGCACACCACGTTACACTCTTCCTATATCATGTAATTAGTTTTGGTAAACATGACCTTTGAAATTTGTGTTACAACTTAACCTATGTGCACTAATAGACAGTGGTTCAAAGTAATCAAAAATGGTAAGGGTCTGAACTAGGGTTTGTTATTGATTTATATAATTTAAATATTAAATACGTACAACAGCCATCAAAGCGGACCTCATCTCATAGACCCAGACGTTATCGCAGTTGGAGCCAAAGCCGTGGACGATGATACGAGTGGGTTTGGTGGAGTCGAACGCGTGCTCAGCCCAGCTCCACGCCGCGGACATGTTGGCAGCCGACACAGACATTAGTGGCTGGTCACCCCTGGAGTAGTATAATAATTTAATATGCACTAAATATTGATAGGCCATCATACAAGAAAAGAATGGAATAACTATGTAACTGTTACTGCTACTAAAAATTTCAGTAGCAGATCCCAGGCCCGCGTGCCCATTATCCGAATAACTGTACAATTCGCTTTAATAACTAGCAACATTCAATATAATCAGAAAATAAGTATTTAAAGTAACTATAAATTATGCAACAGTTAAATGAAAACCAAACTCACCTATTGATAGTAGAATACATGAGGAAGTTTGTTCCCACTTCCTGCGGTGAACTGGGCAGGGTCTCTAGGTAAGCGAAGGGTCCTGAGTCTTCGAAGCATCCAAACTGTCCATAACATACGCTGCCTTGTGACCTCTTAGTCCTAAATATGATACATTGAAGGTATTATTAACAATGAAGAAATTATAGTGAAACATCGGTAAAAACTAAAGAAATTTTTAAAATTTTCAGCGTTAACTTATGTATTATTGATATTTTTCAAATTCTTGGATTTCGACTCTCTTTAAGACATACTAAATATACGCAAAAGGTAGATTTGATAAAAAAGTTTCATTTAAGTTTTATTGGTTAATTTTAACTAAATAAGCCTTAACATTTGTAATTTAAAAATAAGTAAAACGTTATTAATGTTAATTTATCATTAAGTTAGTAAAATCTTGCACAATTTTAAACTTGCTTGTTGAAAAGTTATCTTATTTAAGTACTTCCTAGTTCAATTATAAACAACTTGTCACTTCTCTTCGATTGAAACAATGAACTAATTCGGATTTGTGAAAAGATTAGATAGTATATTTACACTTGTAAATTCTTGTGAAAGTAAAATAATGCGTTTCTTCTCACTGTCTCGTGAGAAATGTCGCCTATTTCTATACACGAGGAAGTTCGAATCGTTTTTGCATATGAAATTAATAGCCACATTAATTACCAACATTTTACATTTATTATGTTGCTGGCGCTGTCAACCTTTTTATTAGTATTAAAAACCTGCTTTAAATATGTCGTCATCAGAAAACTTTTACTAAAAATGTACGTCAGTTACAATGGCGCAAATATTGTGAGTGTAAGACAAACTTTTCAATATAGCAGGTTTTTACATACATATTGTGAAACCACAAGTAAAAAAGATAAAGAAATTAAGGGTCATAACCTAGTATTATTTTTTTTTTAACTAATTATGGAATTTTTATTTACAGCAGTAAATTCTTATTTACAAAAATACAATTTTTATTCATTTAAAAGTAATACACGAACATTTATGGCCGTATAAGTTGAATTATCAATAGGCAGGGAATAATAACCTGTTGCTTATTAATATTCTGTCAACGATCTCGTTTGATGCGGTAGTTGTGTTTAGAATAAAACATATTTAAAGGAAATGTATTTTTATGCAAAAGATATGCCCGAGAGTTTGAAATAAAACCCAGGTCTGATATTTCCGTGTTTACTTTTACTGTACCCTTTATATATGGCTCTTTCAATGTAGGTGCGACTATTTTGCAAAGTTTTAATCCGTGCTGTATTACACTACCGAATTTAAAATAAGAAGGATAAAAAGATGTCAAATATTTTTATAATTTTATATGTCAAATATTTTCTTAATATTTAAGTCTACTACTGTGTACTTAAACATATTTTCACTGAGGTAACGAAAAAAAAAAAGATGTGGTAAACTGTCGAAGGATCACAAAAACATCAATAAGTGAAACTTAGGAGTATGAACACGTCAAGAAAAGGAATGAAAGTAGGAAAATTTTGGAGGAAGGTGATTGAAAAAAAAGTGCATGTTGCTTCGATTCCTTTTGTTAGGGCATAAGAGCCGAAAGAAGAAGAAACAAGACTGTGAGTGTGAGTGTATCCTTCTCATCTTTTTGACTCATAAACGTGACCTCTTTGTGACTACCTGATACAAGTTTTTTTGTATTTAATAAGTTAGTTACCAAAATAAAGTAAATAGTTTTCTATTAGAGATATAAATAGTTTTTTTTTTTTATCTTGGTAACCATTGTTTGCAAATATCGTTCTTTTCATTGATAGCTCTAATAATGTCACAATACCTTGTCCTAGCTTTCTTAAGTTCCCATTGATGAATCGAGTTGCGGACGGCAGCTAGAAGCTCTGCATCGCGACGCTCGTCCTCCGCTTCTTGCGCAGGAGTGGCAGGCCGCCCTGCGCCCCGCCATGCTTCTAACTCTGCATCTACGAAAATTTTATTACAATAAAAATAGAACAATTTACGTAAGAATCATAAAAAGTAAACAGTAACATATAATTAACTGCCACAGATTGCTTGTTTTGTATAACACGTGTAACGGCAATGCAAGTACATATTTATTTTGTAATGTTTTGCGAAATTGGGAAAGAACTTTTGTAAAGTTTTGTAACTTCACCTCAAAATAAATGGTAATAAAAGCCATGCAAGGTAAACAAGAAATTAAGAGAAAGTAAAACAAGTTATGATTGTCAGTGGTATCTGTTTTGTAAGATTTTGCTGTTGCAATTCCTGAGCGAAACTCATTGTTAGAAGTTCCAGTGGTTTATTTAGTTTTGTTAATACAAAAATAATTAAAGCGGAGTGCAAATTTAAAACCTAAAAAAACTACAAAGCCGTCAAGTCGCACAAACCTATAAGTTCTGTAGAAAAGAGAAAGATTAAAAAACATCGTGAATCACGGACATTGTGTATGGCACGGCTTTGTGTAGACTAGGTAACCTAAATGTCACCAGACATCTCCGGGTAAGCGAGTGCAATCTACTTTTTACAGTACCGAGTGACCTTGATCCATTGTAGGGCGGAATGCACAGCCTGTTGTGGCCTACTATGGCCAGAAGCAGGCCGCTCTCAAGACATTCAACATGGTGAGAAACTAAAGAACAACTTAATGATAACGAACAAGCTTTCTGAAAACAGTTCACTCTTCACTGTTTTCCTGATCGTGTTCAGTTCAGTTTAAAATAAAATTTATCGAAAATTATAACATAACTGTTTTGTTTTACTTCCATGTTTTCTCACGCTGGGATCAGACAACTATAATTATTAGAAAATTCTTTAATTTATACAATATAATTTAAACCTATGACATTAATGAATCTTTATTTATTTTTTGATAATAGTTTGCAATAAAAAGAAAAAAAATGGACAAGTATTTTCGTGTCAACATTTAAAAGCATTATTTGCCTTAAAACCCAATGCACACCATTGCGACTAGAGTTACCGAATCTAAGGTGTCTAAAAATAAGCTGCAGTTTCACGCCTTAGGCGTAGAAAAAAAGAGAGTATTATCATACAAAACAAATAATTTTTCTTGTCCATAATTATCTACTCGGTATTATTTTACTCTATGTTCCTTAATTGAAAATGATGAAAATTTGTCATTTTACAATTTATAGGTTAATATTATAAATACTTACATCTAGCTATAACGAGAGATGATGTGAAGAGGATTAGGGCGAGCGACCGCCAGACTTGCGTCGCCATCCATACGCCACGGCATTAACGATCACCTGTAATTTATAAGTCCATTTAGCATAAACAATAACAGAATTTTATTCAAAAGAGGCAAAAGTAGGTTGCAATTTGTATGATTCCGATGTAACGTCCTGTATTGTGTAACTGTTCAATGCACATAGGTACGTACGCCTACGTATGCGTGCAAGTGAACATGCTGGTCGTTTTGTGTATATTAGACTTTAATTTGTGTTAGGAAAACATGGAGACTATCATAAAACTTTATTAACTAATGGTAAAAATGTTTCGACTAAATGTCATGATTACCTAAAATATTTAAAATCTCTTTAATCCATATTATATTATTATTATATTATATTAGAGATATTAATTTATTTTGCCTTCCCTAATTATTTTTCTTTAACAGTAAAAATATGAATTATTTTAATATACCGGACTTGGATGCATTGTATATTAAAAAAATTTAATGTAGTTTATAGGTACAATATATTTTTTATTATTCTGTTTATTACAGAAACTTAAAACTACAAAATCTAACCATTATAATATATTTAAAGTACATAAGCTAATGAGCATACATCGATAGAGTAATTTATTTTGTCAATATTCAATGAAAACAAAAATCTTAAAACTAATATAAATCAAAATTAAAAAACATATCTAGCATGTTTAAAAGGAAATGGGAGGGCGTAAGGCACAAAAATAAAAAGTGTTACCTATGTATTCACGTAGTAACAAAATAGCCGGGTTCCACCGGAAAAAACCATAAGAAAGGAAGAGATAGGCAGACGATCTCACACAGTAAAGACATCCCAAATTAGTTAACCAAGTAAATAACCATAAAATATTTGGCTATAAATATATAACAACAAATAATGTGCATATTAAAAAAAATTAATAATAATAAATCAGTGATGACTAATTGTTTTGTCAATCCTGAAGAACAATAATAATGCGTATGGTAGGCTCTTGATAATCTGCCGAAGTATTTACAGGGTCACTTTTTGTGGCCTTTCTTAATAGGTAGGCTTAACCTTGTGATTAGTTTCCCCGTGACTTTAAAACTAAGCCGAATATCTTATTAGTTAAAGTTACTTTACCGCGTCGCCATCAAATTTAAAATTTTTAATTAAATTCAATTATGTGCAAAGGAATTACAGAGAATTACCTCATTGGCCTGGAATGATATTTATAAACTAAAAATGTATTTAAAACATCTACTGGTGGAAGATCTTTACCAAAACATATAGGAATATCAAATCGGATATACTCATTGAATGGTATGTCTTAACATATTTTAAGCCGTGTTACAATTTTAAATGTTAAGAAGACATTTAAATTTTATCATCATTGACAACATCATTAATTTCGAGTTTCCTGGTGCCAAATGAAGCACAACTTATTATCCATTGTTTAAATGTATGTGATCGTTATTTTTATATAAGAAGATATCTTTCTTCGAATCTACATTAAAAATATTTATAATTTGTTTATTAAGATATTTTATAAGATTTTTTGGGAGAGGTCCAGCAGTGGACTACCGCAGGTTATTGAAGATGATAAGTGATTATTTTTCAATTTGATTTTAGCTTACTAATACTTTCCATTTATATTGAAAGAATTTCTGGCTTTGTTATAAGTACACATCCGCTTACGAAGAAAATATTGATTTTATGTATTTAAGTTTTTTTACGAACCCTTCTTTTCATACATTAATAATAAAGCTGTAAAAATATTACTGTATTTAAAGCGTGTTTGAAAAAACTTTATTTATATGTAAATAAAAGTTAGTACTGCAATAATCGATCACAAAAATAATCAAATTAGACTTAAATTTAAATTATACAATGTAGCTAAACAATAAGTAGTTTTTTAAAGCGTAAAACCACATTTTTTTTAAGAAAAATATAAAAAATCCTTATCGTCTGCTAATTTATATTATGACATATCCTCAAAAACATTTGTTGGTTTGTCACAGACAAAAAAGTTCCGCAGTTAGCTTTAAAGTAAAATTAAACAAGCAGTCGGCAGCATGGAAACTGATACTTGAGTTTATAAGTATAATGTATTCAAGACGCAATTAATGACTTTTAAAGTCTGGTATTTTTAGTTTTATGTACCACTCTAAACTTGTTTATGTTGTTAAAGTGGTACTTCGTGTGTGACCTTTGATGCGTTTCAATATTTTAAAGTTTAAGTGTATAAAATAAGAATTGTTTTTATATTTGGACGCGTTATTTTGTCAATTGTACTTAAGTATTTTTTTGTTATTGTAAATATTTTTATTGTATATATAAAACCTTAATACATTTTATTTTACCATCAATTATTTACATTTACATTATTGTGAATATACAAACATAATAGTTGTTTGTGCCTGAGTTACAAATCAAAATAAACAAAACACAAAGTTATAGTTAAATAATAAGTATTATAACGATCCTTTTTAATATGTCCACTACTGATATTGAGGCCTTCTCTCATAAGGAGAGAGGCAAGGCCATTTATTCACAGCGCTGATCAAATGTTGGTTGGCGGACGAATTATAATTGGTGGATGCAAATTTCACTTAAACCTCTTTCACTGGTATATCTTTAATGTAACTTTCCTTATTCCTATTCTGCATTGACAGGTGTTATTCGATATCGTCATATGATGATCTGTGATGAAAGATCTCGGTCAGGACTACTGATCCGAGACTTAGTCGAGTTAACCGACCTACTTGTTACGGTTCGCTGCAAGCGGCGATCCAAACGATACTGCAATTTATATACTCGAATACATAATAATAGTTTAATCGAAGAATAAAGTCAATCTGAGTTTAGAGGTACATTTTTTAAATCATTCCTTCTTATGGCAAAGAGTTCTATTGCTGAAGGACGTTTCATAAATGAACCTGTGCTATAATTACATTTCGTAGGGCTCTTTACCAGTCTGAAATACTATAGTAATCATCCTATATTTGTTCCACTTATTTAACAATAATTATATTATGTTTTACACATAGTTATGTGTAGGATAATTCATACGTCACTTATAGATTAGACGTTTTGCTTTGTCTCTTATTATCTTTTTATTATCGTCATTATTATTAAAGGCTATGGGTCGTATATCAACTACTATAAAACTAAATTTTAAAAAATAGTTTGAAACAGTTGCAAACTTTTAAAAAACCTATGTAATTAGAACGGATATACGAACTAAAAGTGGTTGCATTAATAAAAATCATACGTTTACGATGTAATTGGCCTAGTTTCGGTGGTTTTGTGAAGTATAAAATGGCGACAGTAACTACATAGAGCAATTATAATTTAATATTCTAATAATTAACTAAAAGTGGTAAATGTCCAACTATTATAATGGATATTAATGGTTATGACGAAATAATTGTTAATTTTATCTCAATGATCGAAATTTACACAAATAAGTAACAAAGGAATTACTAATTTTTTTACAAATCATACATTTGGGTATTTCTTTCTCTATAAAATTAAATATATTATGTACGTAGTTTAAATCAAAAACCAATTTTTAAACGAGTTTTACATATGTAACTTACTCGTAATATATTTAATGAAAATATGCTTTTATTTCACAGCACGCACATAATAAATTTAAGAACAAATTGTAACATTAAGAAATTTAAGTATAAATTGTAGTAAATTATTAATACATTTCATTGGATTTGATGTCATTCCCGGATTCTAATTATGTAAACGGCACTTATATCTATCTAATAACGTGTAACAATAGTTTAAATCCAACACAACTGAGTAAAACCCACATAAGCAATTACTGTACAATTTGTTACGCTGTTGAAATCATAATAATTGACTTTGACATTGGCTCAGAGTCGTTACAAATCTTGTCTCTGATTTAACAGGAAGTGGCTGTTGAGAAAATTGTCTTTTAGTTTGTCTGCTCCCGACGGAGTTCTTGTTCTCAACAAAATAAATTACAAATTTTTACTAATACACGATTACATAAAACAATGTTATATCTAGTAATCTTGCTTATCTGTCTCTAATTTCAATGATATTGATTATAATAAAAATAGCCATAGATCACGTAAAAAAGATTTTAAATGAACACAAAATTTTAGCCGCACGAAGTCTGCTCTGTTCACTAACTGGAACCGTTATAATATATTTATATATGTATATATACAGCTACAAAATGCGGTTTCCGTTTATTGGGATTAAAGAATGATTGCGTTGGTTTTGATTTGGTCAATAAAAAAATTAAGTACATGTTATCCGTGACCTACACTTGAAGTTGCTTTAAACTGCGCATCTATTGCAATCAAAACAGTAAGTTAAATGAATATTCGTGTCTTTTTGTTCATTTCTCGCTTATACTGGATATGAACTACCTGATTTGCGAATTTAATTTGTCTTTTTAAACGTTTACTGTTTTAGTTTATAAGTTTTGTTTACACTTGAGAGGTAGAGCATTCTGGACGAGCACGCTTCGCCATCCTAGCTGTCAATCTTTCTTTACACCATATGAAATCGAGATCTAGTGTTAGCACATAGTACATAAAAAAATACAAATTGAAAAAATATTCTATTATCTATATAGTGGTTCAACACGTCTAATATTAGAATAAAGTAAAAGTGAACCTCGAACACTGGTAGAAAGTGATATTGATTGCATGCGCTATACTCGTAAAAGTTAATATTGATATAAACATTATTTGACTTAAAAAATATAGAAATAGAAGAATTGCGTTCAGTAATTAAGCACACACATTGCCATATCCTTATGTATTTTTTTTATTATACAAGTGTTTTAGACTATTTTGTGAATGGGTTTTTAATAATTGTTTTTCTTATTTATTATTATGATTAAAGTAAGTAATAAAATATACCGTAAAAGTAAGTATTTAAAACAATTCAATAGTTATGAATTTTATGTACAGAAGACAAATAATATTTACCACGCGAGTATTACATGTTCGCAATGAAAACGTATTTACTAATGTACATGTTTAGTTATAAATAATAATTTATTGCAAATATTTCTGACACGCATGTACAAATAAATTTCTTACCTGGTTTAACCCCGCAGTCCTTCACTTTTGAAAACAGATTGCGTTATCCAAATAATTTCAACCACGTCTCGAAACAATTCATTAATTTTTTGTTTGAACATGTCCGCATCTATTTCAATAAGAAAAAAATCAAGGTCAACGACTCCTCAGGGAATTCTTCTTCTTTTGTGCACTTCATTACTGACAGTCGTGCTTGTCCTCGGGGACACCTATGTATACCTACGTATATATGTAAGGTGTTAGGCCATTGCTTGAATGTCATATATTATAAAAATTAAACCATTGATACAATTTGTAGCACATAATAACAACTATTACTTCTCTTAATAAAACTCTAATGATTTCACTTATTGTAAAATTACTTACCATTGTTGACATTTTTAGTCTTTGCATTTATTCTTTAATGATAACTATCTTTAAGTAATGATAACATTTAATGCTCGGTTCAACAAACGATTAAGATTTATATGCAAACTTCTCTCGTATTACGACCTCGCAAAGGTATTTTTTCTGGACTGTATCTTAGTACGGAGTATCTTTGTACGGAAATAATATTTTTTTTGTACTGACTTGTTTACAAAGCTCTCCACTTTTTACTAGATATATGTTTTGCAAAAAAAGGAAAAAAATATAGTTTCCTTTAGGTTTTTTGTATTGTTTACATTTGTTACCATACAAAGCTTAACGTTGAAGCGGCATCGATGATTATATATAATCATAAATTGATGGTAGAAATGTTCGTAATGCTTTCTCTTTGCTTTATTACCTGCTTTTCTACATTCACAGCTTTACAAAAGTGTGTTTGTGTGAAAGTAAATCATTGACCGAATGGAAAATAGAATCAAGTAAATAGTGTCCGAAAACATAAAACAAAATTAGAAGACAGAAGACTCTGTCTTGGGTTCACTGAGCACATGATGGCGCATATACTACATTGTCTCTAATAACACATTCTATATTGTCTATAATAAAATATGTAATAGCACGTGTACATTAGCATGTATTGTTTTTGTGTGAATCTGGTTTTTGTATAAATTACGTTCAGAAACCTTCATATCCTCACCTTGTTCTAACCTTGATTTTTTTGTTATGTTATGAATTAGGTGTGTAAATAAATATAGTAAGTACTATAATTACATGCCAAAACAGTAATTACAATTTTAAAAAATTCGAAATGTATGAAAGTTTATTTAAAGTTACAAAGGCGAAGCCCTCGAAAAATGGTTTTTATAGTATTTGGGACGAAAATGACTGTAGAATTTGTTCGCGGGTATTCAAAGTTGATGAAGACAAGGTTTTTGACTTTCTCTTGTATGTCTGGAACATATCTATACGCGACCTCAGTGTGGGGTTACCATTGCTTATACATAATTTTAAAGAATATTTCTTGTGTTATGACGGCTGTTTAGTTATTCACACAATACAAAAGCGTAAATTAATATACTTGTTTTCTTTCATTTGTTGAAAAAATCATAAAATGTGTATTTCTTCATGTTTCCAATATTTTCATACAATTGATATTATTTCAACCGGCATTACTGAAATTATTCTGAATTTCTACCTCCAGTCTCAACAGGCAACATGAAAATTCATAACCTTATTCATCAGGTACTTCCTATGTATCAATAGAGTTTGGCTTTAAATGTAAACCTATTTAAGTAATATTAATTACCAAAATGTCTACATGTTTTTTCTGTTCAAATATTTAATAACTGGTGTGTCACCCTATTATAACGATGTTTCGGCCAGCCAACGGCCTCCGCTTGGACTGCAGAGTGAAAGCTGCCCCCGAGCTGCACTCCTCTTTTTTTATGTTACTCAAGTGCAATGGCTGCTATTACGTCACAATCAGCTGTACGTTTAGTTATTATGAATTAGTACATAACAGTTAAATTTAAACTAACGGATAGTTTAATAAAAATTTGTTAGTTTTATACAGAGTAATGTAAAAACAAATTATGTATAACTTAGTAGCATAAATTCGTAAAATGAAAATAGTCTTCAAAATTAATTGAAAGTTTAATATGTTATATTTTTTTAACAAGTTTAATTACATCGAAAGATTTTTTTTGAAAATACAATTATTTACATTATGCACACATCAGAACAAAAGACTTGAACGCGTTGTTCGTTATTACTTTACTAATTGTTAATCATATATCAATTGGTTGCATGAAGTATGTTTGTTATATTTATTTATATGACGTTTTCAATGATCTAATAAAGTAAATATGCTTTATTGAACAAAAATTAGGCGTTCTGAATATTCTAATTCTTAACTACTAATATCCGTTCACTTTTTTTGCATAACAAAACGTTCGGTATCTAGTTTACGTATTGAATATAGATTGGTGGAGGATTATCCATCACTAGTTTTAGGCGCCGGACTCCGAATTAGCGACCTATGTGTCTGATGAGCTCTATAAGTTGGTTAAACTATCACCAGCATTTAGCATCATGTGTAAATAAACCATGGCTAGTAATCTGTTCCGTAGTGTGTTCTTATTATAGGTTTGTTCTACTTAAATCAAGTCCATTCTCAAAGAATTTTACTTAAACAAAATCATGAATATAATGTCACAGTCCCTCCTATATTTATTATTAAGGAACAAACACGCGGTGCCACTCAAAGAACTGCGAATTTCAAATACGGTAACAGTAGAAAGCGACATTTGCTTCAATACCGAAGTGGTCAGAAAGTTGTTTCATAACATATCCACGTAACGTTGCTGAAGTCAAAATCGACGAAAAACTTAAAAAAAACCTGGCACCTAAACTATGCAAGCAATGTAATCTATTCTATGTTTTACTTATTATCATTAAAATGTTCTCTATACGCAAAAGTTGTTTGTTATTATTTTTGTCACGAACTAAAAGTTGTAAGACGTTTCATAGTGCACATTAACAATAAAGTAACGAGGCTGTGCTGCTCACTGCCAACATTAAGTCTATGTAGTATCGGATGGCCAGAATTCACCGAATATTATTTCCACTTACCAGGCCAGAAGTGACGAATGTTGGCTAAACGCAGGAACTAAGATCCTCGAGCGGCTGTCTCTCGTGAATAATGTATATATATATAACTTTCATTAAGAATAATATTCAGCACCAAACGATGTTTACTGAAGGTTGTATTAGTGTACGTCCCTACGTTCCCGACACCTTGACTAAAAATTATAAGTAATATATGAGACCATTTCCAATGTTTATGAGACTGACTACACTCTTATTTAGCGAGAGTTTAACGCAAGGTTAAAATGCTGCTCGGGTAACGCCAAATAACGGCACCACTGGAAGCGGACCTGAAAGAGTCTTTAAACTGTAGTTCCGAATTATTATTAATGACATGTGCATGATTAATTAGCTTAATACGGTAAGTTACAAATATTGAATCTCAAAGTAAAATTCAAGAGATATCGACAAATTAAATAGTCCTACACAAGAATTTAAATATTTGGAGTGTCGCCCGTGAGCCACAGTAGTGACAACACGTTCGATCGAGCTCCAGCCAGCTCTCGTTCGCTGTCCGCCCGCTGT
>DWLS01004398.1:0-14041 GCA_018246255.1 Pachliopta kotzebuea | reverse complement strand
ACTAATCTAATGAGATGGATGAACTTGATGATATTTAATAAGTTTGTTGATATCAGGTTCGATTTTACTCGAAAACAATGCAGCAGGTTTTAGTGAAATTTAAAATACTATATAAAGTAAATGAAATTACAATTTTTGATTCTTCAGGCTCAAAAGTTTGCAGACCACTGTCGTAGCCTTAAATGTCCGACGAAGGTTAAAAGTTTTGGTCTATATAATATTTTTTTTTATTTGACGAGGTAGCGAGACGAGCATGACGTTCACCTGATAGTAAGTGATACGTCTGCTCATAACAACGCGGCGCTGGTTAAATGTTATACACAACATCACATTGCATTTGTCGCTTTGTGACGTAAGGTGTAACGCTCGTTACCTCGGTTATTTCTCTAGCATACAGCACCCTTCAAACCGGAACACGGTATTTTTTGCACATTACTATTTAGCGGTAGAAATAGGAGCTTACCCAGGCGGTCTCCGGCAAATGAGATCTACCATTAGTGCTACTTTTAAATAATGATATGTTTGGTAATATTTACACAACAACATTGCGCTTATTTAGTTAATATTAAACTCTTTAGCTTACTTGCTTTTAAATATTGGCGCATTAAAAAACATTTTAAAAGCTTATTGAATTCGGCGGAAACAGGTGTTGAAATCGGTACGCTTTGTAAAAAATATGCAAATTTATGTTTCGTTATGATGGTGACGTAAAAGAAGCGGGAACTTGAAAGAGATCATATGACTTATTTATGTTATGAATCAGATGAGAAGGTATTATATAAAAAGTTTATATTATTATTTATAGCATGCTTTTGTGAGTGTATGTCTCTCTCCATAGCTCAGTAGTTAACCGCTTGTCGTGTCTGCTAAATTCTTATACGATTCTGAAGTAGTAGTAGCCGGTGATACTTCAGCCGGTGTTACCATTCGCTCGATGGCTTGGGCTTTCTGAAATTAAATCAAATACCAAACAATCAACAAAATACAGAAAAATTCTAGACATAGTAAACTCATGCAGAAAACAATGATAAAAAACTGTAGGTATCCCATGATGACTAAGACGTCGGGACATCAATCAGCTCAATCTTTCCGTGACCATGGCTTCTGGGAATAACACTACGTTTGCTCCACGGCAGTCTAGTCACGGCTATCAACTATGCACTTTTTCCACTTGCGGTCCGGTTCCAGAAAAAAATAAGGATTTAGATTTCTTTTGTGGTTTTTCTAAGGAGCTACAGAATAAGTTTCTGATTATGAAGGGTGTGATAAAGTTTTTAGCGGTCGGTAACTCGCGTGTGATGCCTCTAGCACTACAGCTTTTATCTGTCTACAACAATTGCATACAACTAAAGTAGGACTCTCTTGTGTATTAGTGTGTGCCATTTGGTTTTCGTTAAGTATCAGTAACTTAACTGTGATTTAGTTCGTTATGACATTTCCAGTGTTCAGTTCAATTAAAAAGGGTTTCGTGCCGCTTCAGTAGTCTTATTACGTATCAGAGTGCGTGTCGCGAAGGCGTGAATACTATGTTATGCATTTACATTGGTCTAGCAGTCATAGTCTAGAAGCGGCTGAACAACAAAATCAAAAACATATAAGAAATAAAGCAATACGTGTGTTTATAATAATGAAGTTATGATGTTTACACCGTACTATATTTCGCTCCTCGCTGTTAGACCTAGAATGTTGCTTCATTAACCCTAGTAATTTCAGTAGCTGTAGCTAGCGATGCCTTTTAACTGACAGATTTCAGAAAATACCAAATGATAAAAAACCTAACACCAAAAATAAAATACCGTTGAGACAAGGTCCATTAAATTGTCAAAATGTTTAAAACAATATTTTTATAATAAACTTTTAGAACTTTCGATTGGATCCAAAATTGGTGAATTATTCACTTCTATCTTGGAAAAGAAATATAGCCAGCTGTGGACGTTTCAAACGATGATGATGATTACCAGTTGCATTCATTTAGATAAATCATTGCAGTATCCATCCAAACTATATCCTTGGTACGCTCTATAGGTCTGACGTAAGCGATCAGTTTGACGCTGAGGCTGGTTAGGGACAGGATGACTGATTGTGATTGGTTCCTAATGATTATCATTGGGCCGCCGGGCCGCGGCTCACCCAGTCATTGTCGTGAATAGATAACGTGCGCAGATAAACGACAATGAGATCATGTATCGGATTTATCAGATAGCCGGAGTGCTTTTCGCTTAACGTTACATCTCAATTATATACATTTGATTATTTTTTGTATTCCTTTGTATTTGTTTCGATATGTCTGATTTGATCTTGATGTTGTTTGTTGTAATAAATTTATTTCTTAACTAGTACTATTAACACAGCGCGAAAAAAACTCGATGGAATGGGAAAATTTTAAAGTACCTGTCCGTGAGTCCGATGGCCGCTGGATGTGCCTAACTAGTATCGAACTGTTCAGGCTGAAAATGAATTGGAAAGGTAAATGTTCGACAGGCGACGACAAAACGAAGAAAAGGTGATAATAATGATAACGACGACGATTATGTCAATAATAATGACGTCGACGACAATGAACATGGTGATAATGCCAATAAAGACTATCGTCATGATTATGATAATGTCGATGGCGAGGACGGTGATGACACGAGATGCACGTTCACTTAATGTAAAGTGACACGCTCACCTATAACAATGTGGCACCACTATTAATGATACACACTACACAAATACGTTGCAATTTAACTTCTTTTTTTCATTCGTCGAAGCGACGATACTAGCGAATTATTCACCTGATGGTAAGTGATACGGTTGCCCATGACTACTATCTCCAGAGTTCACAGGTACACACGAGATGAGCTCAATCAATCGGTTTTGGCTTCACCACGGGTGACCAGACCAGGCCTACTGAGCCTTGGCCACAGCGAGGCTGGAGCCAAAGCTATCGATAGGAATGTCATGACCCTAGTTTTGTTATACAAAAATAAAGTCTTACTCATAACATTTTTTTTGTGGTGTACCCATACCGGTTAGTTGTTGACCGACGCAAAAAGTGTGCTCTCCTTTAAATTATACACACGTGTTGATATGCCGTCATTGGTGTTATAAAAAAAGTATAACAAGTGATGTAATTTCCTAAAATGGATATCCGATACATGATCTAAGAGTCATAATCAATATAAAGAAAGAATAGTTTATTCAATTGATTTAATTTTCAGTCTTTGTCTAGTCTAAAACAAAAAGAAAGCGAAACATTACTTTAATATAACAATAATAAAAGAATATTGATTTTTATTGCGACTGAAAAAGACAATCAAAAACAGTAATTTCTTTTGGAAATTATAACGGAAAGCCAAACGATTTTGTAAACTCGTTAAACTTACAGCACTTCACTTTTGCATCGGGTGTTACAGTTATTTAACCAACACAAACGTTTAATTGATTTAATAATGGCTAACACCTACCAGAAATAAACAGTACTTGCGGTATCAACCTCTTCCCATATCTTTTTTATAACCTTAAAACCGAATCGACTGTACGTACTAGGTGCTTGAAAGTAAACTCAAAAATTTCATGTGCTCCTCGAGGACGTAGTCGCGAGCTGTAACTAGTCCAGTATAATGTTTTAATTTTTTTGTTATCAAGTGATTGGTATCAACAATAACGATATTGTATTACGGAACTGTAATATAAACTTTCTGTTACAATCCCCGCCAATATTTTTAGCACATATAACAAACCATTTTTTGTTAAACAAAAATACTGATTGTAATATACAATAACCTTATTTTATGCCTATTATTTTATTACTAATTTCTACTGCTTCTGTAGCAGAGCAGTTAACTAGGAAGTTAACTTTTAGCCTTGTAACGTGAAGTACAGTACAATGAGATTTTAAATTAGTAATAGAACTATATATGTAATTCGACAGACAAATCCATTAAAAATTTACGCATTACCACACATTTTACCTCATCTATAACATATCTTAAAACGATAATGCAGCAGCGTATGATTTCACCACGCAAAAACAATCACCACTTCAGTCTATTACCTCAAAGTCATAATTGTGAAGATTTTTCATGGATTGTAGACGGAGTTCCCTAAATTGTTGAAATGGTAAAATTTTATAGGCAAAAATTACAAAACCTAATATCATTTTGATGCTGTTTCAATTGGATCTCCCGAAAAGACAACAATATGAAACTTATGAGCAATCTGTATTTTTTACATATTTCGTATTAATGATTGTTTGATAAAGAGTTTCGTGAAAAGAAGCATCAGACTTTTAGATAAGTTAATACCTGTTTTAGATTTTGGGACGAAACTATCAAAAAATATTTTGTTTTTATCACCCCCAACACATTACTAGGTATGTACCTCAAAATTTCTCATAAAACTCAACGGTATATATCTACACTATATATAAGTCAATTCCATAATTGAATATAGTTTTCTCTGGCACTCGTTTCTTTTATTTATCGTTTTTTTAGAAGACATGTTGCGTTAATTTCTGTGTATCTGGACAGTTCCCCAGAGACGAACAAAGCAATTTTGTTATGAAGGCAAAATGTATATGTATGTGGCTTCGCAATCGATTTAAGGTGCTACTTGTTACAAGTTAAATCTACGACTCCTATTTTTTTGTAATTCAATGGCTGACATTTATGATCACTTTAAATTCATCCTTGAGGTAAATATTGGCCAATGAAAAGGTTTATACCTTTTCATTGGCCGACGTATTTTGTAAATGAATTTTAGATTCGACGGTGCATTTGAAGCGGTTTAATGCGAGTACATCAAACGCTCTAGATCCGGATAAAATTTAATGTAGATCATTTATTATGGTATCGTTTAAACGATCAATAATACAACAAGTTTAGGAATTAAATTCAAAACTGATTAGTTTTTAAATACGTTATTTCATCAATGGCTTATGTTATGCATTAGCAAGTAAAGATATTATAACTTTTTTTCCCCACCTACTTTCTTCTGGCTCTGGGTTGACGAAAAAGGCCTTCCTTTGTACACTTTATGGTAATTTTTGGTTGTTCGTGATCATCTCAAAAATTAGCAGTTCAATTTTTGAGATTGGGTTATGGGCTACTATTTAAAGCAGATCTATGTTAAGAAATCAGTAATTGCTCACTCGCAGAGCAATGTTAATGTCTACATGAATTCTTTATTTATTTAAAATTCATTTAAAAAAATGAAAGAGAAAAAAGAGTTATAATTTCAGTTCTTGATTATTGTAACAACGATGCTTTGATCGTACCGGAAACTACCGTCAGAGCTCTTCGATAACATATTTCAATCAACCGTTTGGTTTTCGTAATTAGTGTTTATAAATAAGTACAGGTAAAAAGATTTATTTAAAAAATTTTAAAACTAATGGTCTCTGAAAATTTTGCCAGCAGTTCTTAAAAAAGTTCTCTTTTTTATTAGTAGGTACAGGAAGTTAGGTATGAGATTACTCATAATACTAGATATGGTATACTATTAAGTATAAAATTTTACATGATATTTACACTGAATGTCTACGTTTTCGGTACGACTATTTCATTTCAGTTCATCATTAGATAATAAATTAAAACTTTAGTAAATATAAGATTTATGGTATCTAACGAACGCATGTTCACGTGTATCATTTTCCTCTAGTCGATAACGTCACTATGGTGGTGTTGTTTTGGTGAGATTCAATATACTTGAAAGTTTAGATAGGTTTAGTTAGGTTCTATTGAGGGAATGGTATTTAGTTTGAGAATGTTCTTAACTGTGAATTGAAAAAAGAATAGTCGTCTATCTGTTATCATAATCATATACTCTTGCTTTGAAAAGATTTACGTTTTTGATTAAAGTGTTTTAATATTTATTTTAATAAAATGTAGTATTATTCATTATTATGAATTTGAAGCCGGAAGGTGGTTTGGAGAAAACTTCAGCAATGATATGCCGTCTTTTTAGTTTGGAATAAATTACAGTATTCAGTTTATTATCTTATTGAATCACTTATTTCGTTATGTTTGGATGCTTAATGCTTAAGTAAAAAAGAAATTGCATATCGCAGTTTGACGTTCGGACGAGATGAAGCCTCGTTCGTCGATTTGTTACCTCGCGTGACTGAACATTATTTCCGTGATACGGACGTCACTATCAACCCGATAGTGTTTAACTCGGCTTCGGTAATTTATTTCGCGTGTTAGGCAACGTACTCTCACGTCCCAGTTCAGCGCTAACGGTGCTCCCTCGGAAGCGTGGATTAGTGCCAATATCCATCGCGGGCCAGCTCTGATAACCAGTCATTCCTGCCAAATTTCATTGCGCGTTATGACGCTCGATTGACGACCGTCTCCATTGTGAGACCGGTGCCGTCTGGCCACGAAGAAAGCATACATTTCGATATGACAAGATCACACTTGATGGTAATCGTAGATCTTGAAAGGGAACAGTGCTAGTCTAGAGGTCTATTTCCTCTTCTCTCACAGATTACCACATCACAGGGCGGAAACCGACGCCTAAATAACTATCCATTCCTTTGGTGTTAATAAAGCATAATAAAGTAACTCTTAAGATCCGATGGTAAAAAAAACTTTAATTTATGCTTGAAAGATTTTAAAAAATCTCTGTAAAACTCTCAAAACATGGAAATATAATTTTGGTTACTTAAGGTTGGTAATCTTTATTCTTTTTCCGTTCTTGTTTACAGCGCATTTTTCAAATTCATTAGAGTTGATAATAATTTTTCGTACAATAATTTCTTCAGTAACGTCCAAAAGAAACTAAATGGTAAATTAATAATGATATATTTCCTTTAAAATTCATGCTTCGTCTTTCCCTTTTCAATTCGAATTTCCGTCGTGCTTCTATGACGTCTTGGCGATTACGTACTACCGATATCAGAGATGTAAACTGACGCGTTTTCCGTCTTATAATTAATGAATAGCTTATATCACGATTTTTTTATAAGTGGAAACGCCACACACAAGTATCGGTAAGAGTTGTTAATATCGGAATTAGTTGATTAACTCTAGACAAGTATTTACATATATATAAAATAATTGAGGTATTGTCGCCAAAAACAAAAATTAACCAGGAAGATTATCGTAGAAAACATGAGTCTTTTTTAAAGTCGTTTAAATGGTCGACGCACTAAAGCTAATTGACATTACTTATAGCGTAATATTCTAGGTTTTGTTAGGATTTTTATTAAACGTGTCTGGCGAAGATATGGATTTTTATTTACAGAAAACTTTGAATTCTATTTCACATGGTGTTAAAAGAAAATGTGACGAAGGGTTTGCGATGGCCAAAAGTGCTTTCCTGTGATGTATGATATCAGATTTATACCACAAGCATAATTTTTTCAAACCTTGATAGAAAATTTTTGTCATGATAATATTTTCCATCATCAGAATTCGTCAGTGGGAATTAGATAAAAAAGATAACAATGGATCATGAGTATCAATTATCAAAAGTAATTATAGCTTCCGATCGTAACGTTTATGAAGTGTAAAACATTAACGCTTCAAAACAAGCCAAACTCACAGCCACCGTTACGTCGTCGTCGGACTGACAATGGGAACCCATCAAGTACCGATGCCCGGTACGTTTCAATAGACAGACACCCATACAGTGACTCATGTTGTTTGTGTGCTTATCTCGTTCCAGTGCGGTACGATCCGTCTGACGTTTTGTAGGGGATATGTAGAACGAAGTCTTCGATTCATCTAAACTTTTAATGCTGGAAGTTTGTGTTTTTCGTAAGGACTGTCAAAATCTCCAAAGAAAAGCATATCCTGTGGCTAAAGCTTCTGAGTACGGACGTTGCGTTATTGCTTTCTTTGTTGCAATGGACATGACATGATTGTAATTTAATATGATTTCTTGAGTACAGAGACTATGAGCTACGCAATAGCGGACTGCGTACACTTTTTGGTTAATGGTGTCTGCGATTATCATGAAATGGCAAGCGGATAAATGTTGCTACTGTTATAATCACATAAAATAGAAATAAGAAGGTGAGATATTCTGGGAAAAGAATATATAAATCTAGAAGTATAAAGGTAACTAATATTTACTGATTATTATAGTAAGACAGATTATATCAACCTTAGAATAAAGAGCTGCTAGGTAACCCGGTCATTTCGTTAAACAATAAGATAAGTTTCAAATAAATTCATGTTTAACATATTATCTACTATTGAGCTTCTATATGTAATTAGAATAAATCAAATAGTTTACAATATTAACATATACACCATAAAATATTAGATAACAAATTCTTGACTGAAACAATTAAAATACTGGTCTTGTAAGAAGACTGGTTGTGTGTGAATATTAAATTGATTATTGTGTACTAACGCCGGGGTGCTATATTCAGACGCACCTCTGATGGCGATTGGTCACAGCCTATAAAGACGTCGTAAAGTTAACACTACCATCAAACGTTGAGAAAATCGTGCGTAACCAAACGATTTGCATTTCGCGTTGACGCTATTCGAATTTTACTATATCATTGGTTTTTTTTTTAGCGCATGGATCGAACTGCCGATGATGCAGGAAGATCCTTGAGTACGCATTTTGGTTGGCGCAACGACGCCGATAACAATCCAGGTTAAGATCGCGGGAAATTATTAGATGCGTGTTCTGACTGGTCGCTTGTAAATCGATTTGGGATGTCTATAATCAGGATATCATCTGGCAGAAATGACGATGATGACGATTGCTTTTTAAATTTTGTACAAGAGAAAGGAGACGAAGAAATAACATAGGATATTTCTATTTACGCACAAAATAAAATTACAGAAGATGTAACAGAAATTCGATAAGTGGAAGTAATTTGAATTTTAATTTTGCATTCATTTGTGAAGCTTATTAAAATTCAAAAATATGAATTTTAAAATGTTGAAACCATTTTATTTGAATAGTACAGCCGTGGTTGCATAGTCTAATGCATACCATTCTAATGGTTATTTTGACACCAAATACTATCATAAAAAAATATTAAGAGCAAGATTTAAGTGTATCTGTCTCATAATCTAATTGATATCATCATGCGTCAAGTTTTAACAAAGCGGTTGACAAAAAAACCTTCCCCGTGAAAAATTACATATATGTGCCAGTTTTTATGAAGATTGCTTGCCTTCCGCTTCTTAATTATTAGTGTACGGTCACTATATTTACAAGTACCTATATTATGTGTACAAGAAGCAAACACAGTACAAGAGTGTTTATTTTTAGCAATCTTTATTCTCTTATATTAGCGTTCAAGTGACTGCGCCGTAGTAATAGTGCAGTATTATGAGTCAGTGGGGGAATATATCAATCATGTCTAGTATGATTCCTAGCGAGAACTTGCTATGTTATTTGTTGGTTATTCAATTGACGGTCTACTATAATTAAAATGCTCGCATTATTATCAATTACATAATAATTAAAGGCGCAGTGATTCTTATAGTAAAATGAATAAGTTATTAAACGTTATAAATATATTTTATTTGGTAAAATAGTATTATGATGTTCTTGTTAGACGATTACTCAAAATATTAGATGAGATGAAGATGATAAATGTAAATGCTTGTTCGTAGCAGAGAGGCGTGAGTTAGAATGTTTATACAACGTTCCTGTTATGTAGGTTACTATGGTAGATATCGAAAGGTCAATACAGTAATATCTACACACTATTGTTTAATTGAATAAATGGATGTTACAATAGTAACAAGCCAGAAGGTCTCATGCAAGAAATTTCAGAAAAAAGGAGAAGTGAATTAGATAACTAAACATTGGTGATATTCGTATAGTATAAGCCGGCGTTCCGTACAAATATCAGACCATTGATAAATAAATTTGACTGAATGTTTATGGTATGATATTTGGCGATTTACGGTCACCAGGGACAACAGTTCGATCGTGCCACGAACCTGGCACGAGCTTTAATTAACCACCCGCGGTGACCACAGCATAAGGCCTGGTGTTCAAAACGCAAATTTATTAACATGTAATGGTAACTTTTTTCATTCACTTATTTCATATTCTCTGCTGAATATCGGTTTTATAAAAAGAAGGTATTTGCAGTATTAATGATTTCAAGAAAAAATATAATGCTTTAAACCCTGAGGGATGACGCGTGTGGAATTCGAGTTACTTTACCTTTTTATTCTATTATGTAGACCAGGAAATTCTCCCTTTCTGTCTGTTTCTCATATGGTGGAGAAGTTCATCTTTATTTTTTTTCTTCCAGTTCTACATTGTTGTTAGTGACCAAAAAATATCAAGCAAAGTTAGATACAGTTAACAACTTCCCAACTTTGTAAAGCTATTATATAATTTGTTGCTACACTAATATCAGAAAACTAAGTTTCGCATTTGTCATTATAACATATACTGATTGTAACATATATACAGATGGAATTTGAGTGCACGGCTTTATTTTTAGTAGTTACTGTCAATTGCATTATTTACTAATACAAATTTGAATTCGTACCGGTCGAAATTCGGATATTGCTCGCGGCGAGTTTTGTAAACATTATTGATTGGTTTTCGTCGTGTTCATGATTTAAGGATCGTGATTATTTGTTTCCGAGTCATTCGTATTTATGGCACTCAGAGACAAATAAGAACTCGCAACTAGCTCTGTATGGCAATTATTTAGCGCCTGCCCTTTAACTCGGAAGTACTGAATTCGATTCCGAGATTGCCGCTTTAAGCATTGTTGTTTTTCTGCTACCAACTTATTACCCAGAGTGCGAGCACACTTCTCAATCTACGGCTAATTTGTAGCTAAATTTTACACAGAACTGTGTTAAGTAAATAACTTTGCTCATAGTAACATAGTGTAACTTTAGATACTTTTAACACTAATGGTTTAGTTAGACCCCCAGTACCGGCGTCCTTCATACTGAAAATCAATTGAAAAATGGCCAATGTTTGAATAGATTTTAGGATTAACCACAAGCTTACAATAATCACTTCACTTTTAATGTCTATTCTTTAAAAAATTATTAGTTTTCTTCTTAAAAGTACTTCCACGTCCTCATGATGTTAATTAGATTTGAAAGTATTAAAGAATACTTTCAAAACATCACTGAGGTATCATAAATTTTATACAATAACATGTTAGACAGCACTTAATTCAGTTTCAGACAACATAGTAATATTTATGTTGGTGTATTTATTTATGGTATTTGTACATGTATATATGTCTAGCGTTATTGATAATATTTATTTTTTCCTATCCTTAATTGCAAACTACAACAACATCTTACCTCTCCAAACAAAGGTTGGCTGGTAGAGAATGCCCAGAGGCAATAAGCCCGCTTTTGTATACCTCCTTATGATGTATAAAAAGAATAACAAAATATAATGTGCAAAAGATAAATGATATATGATCATCTCACATTCTTCTATCAGGTATCGGACGAATACGAAAAGAATTATATTAGATTACTTCAGGACCGATCGGTGAGGAGGTCTGTCGGGCGGGCCTTATAATTACAGTTTAAACGTTTCAATTCTTATGTTACAATTAAAATAATTAATGCCCCGTCAGTTATAATGGGTAGTGGTGTCACAAGATATAAATATTGTTTGAGTAATATACGAAGCAATTTACACAGTAAGAAATAATCGTCACGTTTGTGAGGAAGAGATTATGAATTTGACCCCTTTCATAAGTTTCAGCATTATAATTAATTACGAAGAATGAATACGATACCGTTTAGGTTGTGATTGCTTTGGGTCAAGACACTGCGATATATTACATTTATTATATAGTTATCATTTCTTGTATGAGTTGTCATCTTTACAAAAAGTTTTTTTCTCGAATATTAGAAGAAATTGAAAGAGAGAGCATATGCGTCAAATAATCAAAAAATGTTTCATTAAGATTCTTCTCTGTATGTCCTTTCTTTCAACATCTTTTTCCAGCAAGCCAAGTAAGAATAAGTAGAAGTAAAGGAATCGTTATAATTGAAAAACAGAAATTAATCGAGTTCGTTTGTTTTTCAGAACATACAATATATAAATATTTGAACAAGCTATATCTGGTGAATGAAATCGTAGTGATGTTCGCTAATATTTCCAAGTTTTTGTTCGTATCCTACGCATGGCACACTTTAATATAAGTGAATCCGGTGCCGTGACGTAATGCGTCTTGTTTGTATACAAGGCACTCCTACATAATCCTCTATTTGTTCATTACTCGAAAATGTTAAAAAGGTTGATTAATTGAAACAAATGATCTTATCGTCTATGAATTACTTTAAGCACCAGATCTCATTAGATCTGGTGACATCATTATGTCAGACGTTATTTGGTTAAGAATGTTTTTATATTAAACGTTGGATATAAACAACAAGACACATCGACCACATATTTACATATTTATTAAATTTTTATTACGACAAAGTTAATAATTTTTTTTCCACTAATAACTGTCTCCAGTTTTCAATTTTTGAACGTATTACTTTAAGGGTCGAAGGAGAAATAAGATATTATAGGTATCTGTATAAATTTTGGTTTTCTGAAAAGATTTTTTTCTACAAACTTTATATTTTTTTTACAACATGAAAGATGTAAAATTTTTAAAAATTGAAATTGCTACACGTAGTTCGATTATGTTTAATTTATAAATAATATAAAACAGTAGATTATCCATGTAAATGTTACAATGTAGAGGTAGTGAAAATATCTGATTTCTTATCTCATAAATGCCTGGATAAATGCACTTGTTTTAAGTAACAATAATAATGATATTATATGTTGTGACAGGTTGTAAACTTATCGCCCACATCACATACATTGACTCGCAAGCCCATAGTTGTCTATTCTGACATCCGATGATAATCGACCACCACGCATACGAGCGCCAAGTGTATATGCTAATTGGTGCTCGTTATTGAAATATGATCTGAACGTCTGACGTACTATGACAAATTGAAAATTCTGAACTGTGCACTGGTATTATTTCTTTCTGCCTGTAGTGAAGTTATTGACGCTTTTTATTTTTCATCATAATCAAATTGATCTTCCTGAAAACGGTAACGATATTTTTTTTACATTGCAAATGACGTTATCACTTTATATATTTAAATATTTATATCGATGATAAATATTATATTATATATCATTTATAACATATGTTATTTAGTATTTTTATTGAATAAGTTAACTTGATATTAAAATTTGGGAGAAATATCTTTTATTAACGTAAATACGTCGAGGAGTAAAATTAACAATGTTATACCGAATAAACAATAGTCTACTTAATATTCCCAACGTTGAGATTGGACCTTCTCTCGTATGGGAAAAGTCAATTCTATTTACAAACCTCATTGGCCTTATGGGAAAAAATGTCGAAGATAGTAGTTTTTTAATATGTAAGTTTCCTTACAATGTTTTTCTTCCGCCGCGTACCAAGTTTGTACTGCTGACAAAGTTTTGACATTACTACAAAGGTGCTAATTATAATTAATTTAAATTTATAACGCCTTCGTGTAAATGGAACTGTTGCGAATTTATAATAAGCCACTCGGTGACCGGGGGACTGCTGCTGTTTGACTAACACAAGCTCAAGGTTTGATATTTAATTACTTATCTAATAATTTATGATCTCAATAGTGGGCATTCGAATCTGCATATCGTTATATAAGATAAGGCTTACAACTTGTTAATATCTGTCAGGATTATTAAAATTATCAAAATGCTTTGTTTCAATTGCATTTTAAGGGATGTAAGGGGTCCCACACAGATATATAAATTAATATCTTATGTCCCGAGGTATCGAGCACAATGTAAATAGGTGTTTATCATCTTAACACTACCATATTATGGATGTTTGTATGCTGCTATCAGTTGAATATCTCGCCCGCCTCTATACTTGGTAGATAAAAAAAATAACTTTACCAATTACAAAATGAGGTGTAAGGGGTCCGACACAACAACTCACGAGATGCAAGCCATTACAACTAAAGGGTGTGTCCAAGGGTGTGTCCAAGGTTCCATCGGGGGCCCAACCTTCTGGAATTTATTACTGGATCCTCTACTGGAGGAATTGGAT
>DWLS01004397.1:0-14042 GCA_018246255.1 Pachliopta kotzebuea | reverse complement strand
TTCCCCCCCGCGGCGGCCGGACCCGCGCGCGCCGGGGCCGATTAACCTTTCACGGCCAAAAAAGGGGCCGAAAGCATCGACATAAACCAAAAAAAAAAAAAAAAAAAACCTTATCTTTGTTTCTGTCTTAAGATCCTCCTTATAATATGTCTTTAATTCGTGCACTACGTATCGGGCCACCAAAATGTCCCTATCTATTGGCCGATGATAATGATTATTGTTACTTATAAGAAATAATAACCGAGTTTTTTCAATGTCCTAATAAACTGTTAGTGTGTAATAATTACTTAAAAACATAAAAAAAATATTTTAGACGATGGTCAAAAAGCTGTAGATTGGACGTACAAAATATTAATGCTGGAACCGGACAACGAGCGTGCGTTATTGAACTTACCGCATTACTTTAAAAAAATTATAAAGGAAAAAGAAAATCTCGAAAATGATAACACAGAGGTGAGTTATTTTTTTACATTTTATACGATACTAAACTTGCTGAAGTTAACAGGTATCCTGTTAGCATATATTTATATTATTTGTAAATATCTGAAAATTAGTCAAAATAACCTAGTAATTGTATGTACTGCAGTTTGGTCGTAAGTTATAACAAAATGGGGTGAGATTAGTCCTCGTAGTTAATTTAAATACTATATAATATATAAGAATTTTGGTAGCAATAGATTAAACAGTTTATGAAGTTGGAATGCTGCAGTTCTAATCACCACTAGTAAATTGTGTTTTGGTAACAAGTTTTATACTGATTTGTTATAAGTATTTTAAGACCGATGTTCCTCAAAAATTTAAGTATATAGTGCAAGTGAGCAATTTGTTAAAAAAATATAACTTTTATGATTTTAAATAACTGCAAATATGTAATGAAACTACTATAACGTAAAAATATATTTTTTTTAATTTGGGGACACTGTTATCTTTTAATTACTATAGGAAACAGAAGATAATAATCATGATTCCAACAAGGAATTAATGGAAAGTGTTTTTGAATCACTATGCCGTGGCGAAAAGGATTTACCACACGAAGTAAGCATGAAGTAAGTTTTTATGTACATAAGTATATGTATGCTTTTACTAGCGGTAGGTCTCTGTTGCCGGAGAATGTCTAGGTGGATACCATCGTAGCTTCTGTTGCAGCCCTTAAACAATAGTGTGCAAACGTTATTGTGTTCCGATTTAAAAAGCGTCGTAAGCTGGTGATATTACTGGGGTAACGAGACTTAGCATCAATGTCTCAAGGAGACGAGCGCAACGTAGTGCTGTGTATATCATCCTAGCCAGCGCAAACATATCACTTAATATCAAGTAAACATCTTGCTTATTCCGCTTTTCTTAGAATATTGAATATAATAAATAGTAACGAATACTAGTCACCACGTTGTGTTAAATTACTTTTAATTTCATTACGCGGAGCTAATTATATTAAAGAGACTAACGCTTAATATTACTTTAAATCTATTGCATTTGTGGGCATCATAAATGCTGCTAAGGAAAAAATTGTAATAGAAAATTTTAAAATTTATGGTTATGATGATTTCAATAGTCATGATTGATAAAATGTTACATTAGTAAGATAATATCTTCGCTCAGTGACACATTAATTACATATAAGTCATAGTATATTTTCCTGTATTGATAGTAAAACTTTAATAATTTTTATTAATAGACTGAAATGCAGATATCTCACCGAAAACCATGCCTTTTTGAAGCTAGCTCCGATCAAGACGGAGCAGGTGTATATTGATCCTGACATCTTCTTGTTTCATCAGGTGTTAAGTGACGAAGAAAATGAACACATAAAGAACATGGCTAAGCCAAGGGTACATATCAATATAAATTGAACATTACTTCGTTTAGTTTGCCATGTTTCGATTTAAGCGTCATATGTGATGAACAGGATCTTTACCTTTTTCACATTGCGTATTAGCATATAGTTGTATCGGAGTGGAGATCTTTGGGAGAGGCCCATGTCCAGCTGTGAGGGCTTTATCGGCTGATGATGATGATGGACTTTTATAATACACTTAAAGCTTAATCAATAATTTGACGTCCCACACAACATCTAATTTTTTAACAAAAAATTACAAATGATAGAAGAAAAAATATGTTTTTCTGGTATAAATTTCGTTTTGAATCAATTATGTCCGGAAGTTTACATCGGAAGTGTGATAAAATATTGTTTAAAGTATAATATTTAGTTTGAGCGTGCAAAAGTGTACGGACCTAACGGTACGGCACTACCCGCGAGCTACCGCATCAGTAAGTCGGCTTGGCTGGACGACGATGAATCGCCGGTGGTGAAGCGCGTCTCCCAACGCGTAACTGACTTCACCGGGCTCAACTTGTACAGTGCTGAGTTGCTGCAAGTAGTTAACTATGGAATCGGCGGACACTACTCGGCACATTTTGATTTCGCACAGGTGAACATATACTTTTTTTTTAAGAGTTCCCCTTCGTGTTGTGGGTAAGCGTCCTGTCGTTCTATTTATTTGTTATTCTTCCTTTTCTTTCCCTCTTTTCCTATTTTGCCTAACTTGTCTATCCTTTTATTGTATATTTATTTATTACACTCTTTCTATATATCCTTATCTTTTGTCATTTTTCAAGCATCGCCTCTCAATCCAAATTTCGCCACACTATACATTTTAAGTATTTTTACAATTTCTGTCTTTTATCTTTTATGTCATATTACTTGTTTTATTTGTTTTTATTATTCCCTATATCTCTTTGGCAAACTTTATAAATATGAGGCGACTTTTGTTATCACTCATCAGAGAGGCGATGGAACATGTATGTATCGTAGCATTGGTCTATTTTAGGTTTTGGAGCATTGATGATACAATATACGTTTTCGGTAACACAAATTTTTGCTGAATGTTTCATACGGAAAGTGTGGGTTTTGCATTTAGCTTTACCATGTTAAGTTCTTGAATCCAACAAGATCAAACTGTTTTATCTATGTTTCATATTTAAAGTCTAAAAAACATTTAGTCTATACTAATTAAAATCTATAGCAATGTACTTGTACTATACTGTCTGTCAACAAGCACTTTATAAAAGTCCGTTGCAGCAGAGGCGTCTTCTCCTTAACAATAGGGGCACTTTTGCGCTAGATTTTCGCCAGAGCAGAGATTGTAGACATTATTAAATGAGTCTCGCAGTCTTTTGCGTACAGTTAAAATATAAGTTACAGAGAAGTGCAATAAATTTTTCTTACTACATAATTTGTATCCCTTTTCTACGGCGACCAAAACTGCTTGCTAATATGTTTGCCCTAGGTTAAATTGGTCTTGTGAATTTAAAAAATTGTGTGATGATGGTCTTTACAACTACATGTTGTATTTGCTAAAGTGGGATGAATGATTAAGTGCTATTATTTTGTATAAATAATGAATCGATGTTAAAGATCGTCCTCAATTATTATCAATAGACAAGAGATTAAAAATTGTTATAATTTAATGGTAAAATCACTTGTATATTTCAACATAAAAAAATTTATAATCAGTATGTTGCAACTTTGAAAAGAATTTTTCTAATGACCTTTATAATTAAACACTTTTAAATGTGCACCGTTTAAGTAGCTAAATGCATAGTAAATTTATAGTAACACTTTTTCATATACTACCTTATGAATATTAAAGTCATATTTAACGTTCATAAATTGGAATGTCTAGAATTAGAAAAAACGACGTCTAAGTATTTAAACGACCGAAATTACATTCCTACAAATTTATTCAATACAAAATACTTGACGAATTGAATTGAATATATACTAATGTTAATATTATTTGAACAAATTATTAAAGAATATAAAAAAAATGTTTCTGTTAATTGAAAGTGTTTTTGTTTCTTTTTCAGAAACAAACCAGAGAAGAAGAGAACGATCATAATAACAGAATAGCAACGGTTTTGTTTTATGTAAGTACATTTAATTGTAATAAGAGGAAATTTTATAAAATATTGTAAATAATAATTGATAAAATGTTATAAATTGGAAAGACAATGTCAAAAACTAAGCTAGTCTTGAATAATGCGGGATAATCTATTTCTTACCATCCATGTACATGAGAGTAATTATAAAAGGTGGTTCTTTAATTTGATTTATCGATAAATTAGTCGATACACTGATAGTTGTTTAACTGTAATTGATTAACATGACAAGATTATTTCTACTAGTACATAATAATACAGGTATGCGCATTAAACTTATTGTTATACCGTTTTGTGTAATCATCAGATGTCGGATGTAGCTGAGGGCGGCGCCACCGTGTTCCTTAACCTGGGGTTGAGCGTTGCCCCTGTGAAGAACGCGGCCGTGTTCTGGTTGAACCTGCACCCATCGTGCGAAGGTGACATGTCCACGATCCACGGAGCCTGTCCTGTGCTGCGGGGCTCCAAGTGGGGTGAGATTCTGAAATTTAATTATACTATTATATGAATATATTCTACAAAATTAAATACAATCTTTAGTACCTCTTTGCTTAGGAATTTTAATGCATCATATTCGTTTCTACTATACTACAGCCCAAAAAAAAAAAACTAAATTACCATTTCAGGAAAGAAAGTTATTCATGTGTTCTGAAATATTTTTTCTAAATTACAGTGTCAAATAAATGGCTCCACCAAGAAGGTCAAGAGCTAGTAAAACCGTGTACCCTAGAATATCAGAAAGAAGAGGTTTTGCGGCATATTATAAGCGCTGTTCCCCGTAAATTATAATTAAGACAATGGTAACAGTTCCAAAGTTCATAATTTTTGGGAACAGTCAACAATTCGTGGCTGATAAACATCAAATAACGAAAGACAAATTCAGCCATATTTAATTGTAATATCTACTTGTTGTTTATAAAAATAAAATTGTTATCAAAAAATCTTTGCTTTTATTCTTATTATGGTAAGATATATTAGTAAAAAATATCAATTTAAAGTCTTTGTACACATGCAAAGACTGCCGACTGCATGACATTATTGTGGTATAAAAAAATGTGTATTTTTTTAACGTCCGGCGCAAGAAAAGGTTTATCAGAAAACATTACGAGACATGTTAAGAAATAATACATCAGATCTTTACTTATTAGTGGGTGATTTAATCAATTAGAAATTGTATTAGCATTCATGAAGTTTTCATGACGTTGACACATTTTTCATATTTTTATTGCCTTTTTCGAGCAGGCGAAATAATGAGCACGTGATTCACCTGATGATAAGTAATATCCTTGCCTATAACAACGTGGCGCTAGTTAAAGTGGTATATACAACACCACGTTACGATCATCGTCTTACGATATAAGGTGTTAAGTCAGTAATTTCTCTAGCTTATTCAACAAACTCATCAACTTCAAACCACAAACACGATAATGATTGCACACTACTATTTAGCGACACAAATATAAACTGCGGTAGTACTTACCTAAACAGTCTCTGACAACAGATAACTACCAACAATAAAAACAAAGTTTGTTTTAAAATCTATTTTACGTTTAGTAAAGTTTAGTAAAAAATATTTGTAACTTATCGAACGAGGAAAATCATCGTTGGATGTTTAGTCATCACAACATCTTTCCACGCCAAACCGAACTCAGAAAAAATTACCATTTTTGGTATGTATTTAATAATATTGGTCACTCGTGGGCTTAAAAAAGTATTCGACAATGAAAATTTCATGAATACAATTATGTCTAGAACTATTTCTAAATAACAAGATTAAAGTAAACTTGGACGTCAACAATGACGCGAATGAGTTGATTGAATTCACTCAGCACCGCTGTATAAATAATACTTCATTGAATAACAATCAAATACATATCAAAACTAAGAAAGAGGAAACTGATATAAAACTTTGACAGTTAAGAGTACGAATAAAGCCTTCACTTAATTTGGTATATTTTTAACTATCATGGAAGATGTGATCTCAATGGAAAACATATACCTCAGACAATAGAGAAATAAACATACATGTTAAAGAAATCTTTTCCAAGAAAAGAAAATAAAGGTGGTATTCAACTGATTCTTAATAAAAAGAAGAAAAAAATTAGTAAGAGCATAACACAACTCTATAATTTTATTATTTATTCATTTTGATGGATAATAACATTTAAATTCAGTTTTAGGTGAACATCATTATTTACATCCCTCTTCTTTCAAACATTCGAGTTTCGCACTATCTTTCACGAGTCAATTATATGCGAAATTCGGAGCTCTACTATATTGTCGTAGATACTATTGTAAACGTAAAGAAAATCTGTTACACTGCGTGTCTATAACCTAAACGTATATACACAGCTATTTCGGTCTCTCTGTTGAACTGTATGTACACAAATGCTTAAATATACTGAAATAAATAATTGTAAGAATGTAACGTTTATGTATTTTTTTAATTTTGACGTACTTGTCCTTTAGGTTACAATTTTATAGCTGAGCAGGTAAAGCATCGTTTGACACAATAAAATATTACCCAATGAACTGTTTTTCAAAACTGTCTCGCCAGAATGTTCTTTCACATTGTAATATGGTGGCACGTAACAGTATTAATAGGTTTCTGAAATTAAATTAAAAAAGGAGTATTATCGATGACCACACTGAACTCTCTTCACTGTTAATTAGATAATAAAAAAGACAGTAAAAGTTTCATGATTACTATACTCCTGTGCGAACACGATGTGGTATCCGGATGCAGCAACTTAGTAGTTATATTAAAAGCTAGATTAATATTTTGTGAAGACTCGTATAATAAATCGGTATGGTTATTAAGGCAAAGGAGAGACAATTGTCTGTGGCATCAAACAGCTGATGATGGTAATGAAGAATATAACCTTATGATATTTTTAAAGTCGTGAGTGTTACAAAATGATGGTTTTAATATTTTACTTAGTTTGAGCATGCAAAAATTCGAGGCTATAATGGTGAAACGCATGTTGCGGATTACCGAACATGCAAAACCGCTTGGCTGGAAGACGAGGAGTCGCCGGTGGTAGCCCGCGTGTCTCGGCACGTTGCCTACATAACCGGACTCAGCATGAGTACCGCTGAAGATTTGCAAGTTATGAACTACGGCATCGGCGGGCACCTGTATCTACACTTTGATTTTATACAGGTAATCTGCTATGGATTCCTTCTACTTACAGGAGCATTAGCAATAACTTCAAATTTAAAAAATTCCCTGGCATACAACTGCCACTAACGAAAATTAATATGAGACACATTACATTTTTTGTATCTTTCTTCACCGTTGGTAATACTTGGATTCCACAAGATTAAGAAGTAAAAATTCAGGACAGCGCCATATTATTTGCTAAATACATTGCAATAAAAGCTGAAATTTAAGTGTTTATTTAGTATATATTCATTCCAGAAAAATTAGGTACAATATGAAAATGGCAATGGAAACAGAATAAATAGCCACCGTTTTATTCTATGTAAGTTTACTTTGTTTTAATTCTTAGTTATTAGTTTATTTGATCTCTACCATCATTAAACATTTTTTTTATTCATAATGGTTTTATATTGTGTTTATTTTACGCACTGTAACTTGGAAATCCCGGGGAGAAGGCTACTTTGTCAGTCGTAGTCGATGTCCCACAGAATCAGCCCCAACACCGATCCCTGTGGGACACTGCGCTCGTCTCTCCTCCACTATATTATAAGAGACCTATGTCCCACAGTAGTCAACGTCCATTGGTTAAGATGGTGATGATAATAATGTGTAACATTTCAGCTATAAAAGAAGGCATTTATTTAGATTTATTTATAATCTGGGTACCACTCTGCGCCTGATTGAGTCGTTGAGCAATAGAGAATATTTCGAAACATACGGTTTGTACCAAAATCAAAGATAAAGAGTACAAGAGATCACAACTTTATTGAAATGCCTTAGTATTATGCAAAAACATCATCATCATTTCAACCGTTGAATGTCCACTGCTGGACATAGGTTTCTAAACATACATATTCGAATGGCCTCAGTTTTTAACAATTTCATTACATTACTAATATGAGGCAAACGAATTATAATTAACTTCCTTAATAGTTTGTAATACGAGTATATATACACAAGTGTTTCAGTCTCACTGGTAAACACTGAACGTGCAACCGTGCGCTGTTGTTAATCAAACCCAAGGTAAAAGATATACACGTACACTTAAAGATATTGAAATAAAAATATTTAGGTATGTACTATATTCTACATTTTTAACATAAACTTGTGGTTTATGTAGCTATGCTCATACTAACATGTAAGTAATGTATAAAATATTACGCGAAGCCAATGAACCCAAACTTGTAACAGAATGATGAGGAATTAACACATTCTACAAAAGAAGATTGCATTCTATTTAGTATCCATTGTGAAAAAAGTGTAAATTGTAACTCTTTCTAAAACTAAATAAAAAAAAATAATTGAAAACTGACATATAAATGATTTATTAAATATCTTATCTCATAGCAACGTTCCCTTAAAGGCTTTAAATTGTTTTTCTGTATTCATTGGTGATGTTAACAGGTGCTAACCTAATTGTAATTAGGCAATTGTTTCTGATTCCCTTTTTACTAAAATTGTTTATTGTTTCTTTTAGAGCATTAACACCTGTGCAGAAGCGTAACTGAAATACGATCACAGAAAAATGAACTACCGATTATATGTTACCGCTTTTTATACCTTTGTAATAATAGATCTGTGGTCAGTAATACAAGCCGAACTTTTCACGGCCATCACCGATGTAGAACCCTTGATGGTGACTTATAAAAGAAATATTGATTACTTGCAGAATTATATTGAAAAAGAGGAAAAAAGGCTGTTCGTTTTAAAAAAGTAAGACACTTTATTTATACTCTATATATATGTATGTATGTAATACTTTGTTAATAGACCCATTTTTTTTTTAACGCGGGGATTGTTAATAGATCCATGCTAAAATAACTTCCTGCCTCAAGTACAGTATAGCTAGTACAACTTTTTTAAAAATGCGAAAGATCTATTAAAATTAATAGAAAGATTTGTTTTTAGAAAAGTGGATCTATTCAAAAAAGAACATGTCATTGCAAGGGAAGATGCACAGAACTACTTAGGTAACCCTATCAACGCTTTCACTCTCATCAAACAACTTAGTATTGATTTAAACTTCATTGAAAAGAATATCTTGGCCGGCAGGGGTAAAGTATCCAGACTTTGAAGCTTGATCATTTACATTACAAACTCTAAATAGTGATAATAATTGGTATTAAGAAGTCATAGTTTATTAGAAAAATGGAACTTGGTATTGTCATTATTACTTTACTTTAAATAGTAGTTAAGTAGTATATACGTTGCTAACGTGTGTAAAGAGCAAAACTGCTCACAGGACCCAAGCCAACCTCACCTGCTCGTGTTGCACCTTGTTAATTAACAATGGAGGCTCTGGCTCCTCATGAACCCGTATTGCGCCAGCGTAGTGGAAGACGGCCTAAATCCTCCAACTATCGGGCAGGCTTATGTCGAGCAGTGGACGTCTATCGGCTGATAAAGAAGAAGAAGAAGAATGTATCCCTACTTATATGGAATCAGTTTGACATGTAATAGGCGTAATAGCTATTATTTTTCATATAGACCTTAACATATTAATATAATTATTGTATAATAATGTGTTATTAGAAGTTATATTTTTACACGATGTACACTAATCTTACTGTTGCGTTTCAAAATTTTAATGTTTTATTTCATTAGTAATGTGTAATAAATAACTTTATTCTCGTGTAATATTATCCATATACAGGACCACCAACTTTGGTAATAAAATAAAATCAGGTCCTTGCATAAAAATAATTAACTAAATAAATCCTTCAATATTTTTACCAACCATCAATACTTAAAATATTGCGTTTTTAATTAGTACTTTAAAATTTTTTTGCATAGTACACAGACAAGATTACAATATTAGTGAAATAACAAAAAGGCGAACATGATTCCGATAGCTATTCTTTTCTTATTTCTGAGTTTTATTAATACAGATTTGGTGAAAATACTTAAAATTTCAAAATTGATTAAATGGTTATTGAATGCTCACCTATAAACTGTTGCTGGTTATGGTCCATAGTAATAATATTGCAATTCACATGACAGAGTACGTTAAGGATGTAACTACAAATCACGCGGATCTCAAATATCCTACAGTGGAGGATCTTACAGGAGCTGCGCTTGCACTAACACGACTCCAAAAAACTTACCGCCTCGATATAACAGAACTTGCGAAAGGACTGCTTAATGGAGTTACTCATAGGTAATTCCTTTTTTGTTTTATTTAAGGGAAATGTCTTTGCACAGATACTGTGGACACCCGGCAGATTCCAACACCACAATCCCAGTATTTTGTGAGCTATGTAAGTAGATCAAGGACAGGATAAGTTATTAAAATCCTCGCTATGATCTATTTTCGTTAATATGAGCTGGAGTCACAGGATCATTTGTATACACCATTACAGCCTCATATTTAATATATTTTTATCAATTTTTATTGTCTTTAAGTTACTTTAAATAAAATTTACATTACTTATACGAATAAAGGTTAACATTACACACAAAATTACTTTGTGGAATCAGTTGTCGTCAGCGCTATTTCCGGAGTAATACAACACGGGGACTTTCAAGAACAAAGCATACCAATCCCTTCTTCAAGTTCGGCAACGCGGTCAGAACTCAGTGAATGTTGCGACTGTCTATGGGCGTCAGGGATCACTTTCCATCATGTGAACTGTTCGTTCCTTTGCCCATTACCTCTATAAAAAAAAACCTTACTCATTTGATATTTTTTATTACATTGTAAGATTTCTGTATTTATGTTGTTTACTTATGTATTTGTTTTCTTGTCTAATCTAAAAGATCATTCCAACTCTTGTGTTCCTTTGGAACCAGTGTAGTATTAATGTGAAATTGTTACTGTAACATCACTTAGAAAATTTCAGTTCGCCGATGACAGCAAGTGATTGTTACGAACTTGGTCGCATACTTTACAACGAGAAAGACTATGAGAACTCTCTGAGCTGGATGATGGAGACTCTCACTAAATATAAAGAGACAAAAGATATCTACGATTTCACAAAAGTGGAAATCCTCGAGAACATAAGCTATTTGCATTATTTATTGGGTATGTTATATTTAGTAATCGTTAAAATGTCATTAATTTCAGAATAGTAAACACGTTTTGGTTATTTCCACCTATCGATAGCGTACAATATTCATAACAGTGAATTATATTTGTGCTGTGTAATTATTTTATTTTATGATATGGAGTTTTTACCTTTTCAAAGGTAATAAATTACAAAAAATTAGAAAAAGGTAATAAATTAGAAAAAATGTTTCAGATAATCCACAAACGGCTTTCGAATGGACAAAAAAACTATTACTTCTCGACCCAGAGAACCAGCATGCATTATCAAATATACCCAAATACTTTATGAGTATAACAGAGAAAAAAGAAAGAGTTGAAAAAAATAGCACAAACGTGAGATGATATTTTACGCATTTATTATACAATAAACACGGTAAAGTCAAAATAGTAATAAATACGTAATATCTGTTTACGTAATTTCTGTTTCTTTGGTTTCCTCTTTTTGTTTTTCTTCTCTCTATTTCTTCCTTCTTCTTTCTGTTTTCCTCTTCGTCTTTATGCTTGCCTGTTCTTCTTTCTATTTCATTCTTTCAATAATTTAGTCAAGTAACCGTTATTTGCTGCTCCGCTCATCTTAAATTCATTACCGGTACCGTTTGCATCAATCGTCATATCGTCGTAGTAGTCTTTAAAAACATCATCGACGTCTTTAAAAATTATTATAACATCGTCGTCTTTAAATAAAATATATCATCGTCATTATTTCTATTCATCGTTTTTCAGATAAAGGTTACATCGCCGCTACACCCTTGTGTTCGTTTTCGTTAGAAAATATTTATTAATTTTTTTACTTGCGTTTGTTGCATGTATACATTTTTATCCCGGATGAGAATTTGTGGGGGTGCGGCTTATATTAATTAAAACACGTTTTTTTTTAATACTGCTTGTTTAATTAACGTTAATATAAAAACACATTTTTCTTCGTTTGGTAGCCGACATGTGATAGAGCGACGCCGTTGCGTCACTCGTCAATCTATTTTCTTCTTCTTTTTTCAAAATTAGCGCTATGCGTTATTACTAACTAGTCCTACATATATAACAAACACTGTAAAGATTTGTTTATTATTTTTTAATTTAGCAATCATTACATAATTTTTGTTAATAAAGGAAATGGGAGCTACAGAAATTGAAGGTGCTGGTCTCAATGAAGTGGAAAATATATACCACACTCTTTGCCGTGGAGAAATGGATTTACCTCAAGAAATAAGCAGAGAGTAAGTCAATGTTTATAAAATTGTTCCGTAACCAGGTATTACCGCGATATTTCTAGTTTAGAATGAAATATTTCGCAATCATGATCGACCACATTATCTTCAATTTGTTATTAATATTATATAGAACATAGTATGGTTGGAACAAGGTACAGTTCTTATATTTGTTTTTGTTTGATCTGAACGGTTTCCATACAATATTTTTTTGTGCAAACAGGAATTTGTGACCATTCCCTGATCCCCAGATTTATCAGGTGTAATACGAAAGAGAATCCATAACTTTGGCGACGATTTTCCATTCGTAAAACGAAAGACGACATAAACATATAGCAGAACAGAAAACGTAACATAGTACAGAAAATCGTGTAAAAAACATTATCAAAGAATATTTTCGTCCGTGTCAAATGACCGCTGTTTTCCAATTGGAATATCACAGCCCAAATAAAATATCCCGTCTTCACTCTGTGACGTTAGTTTGGACAATCTAATGCCACGGGTCTTATTTCTTAATAATATTAAGTTTATTTACAATATTTTAACAGAAAAAGTATAACTAAATTATACTTAAAAAATATAACGTTTACCTTATACTAAACAGACTAACGATAGATATTTGTTTAGATTTAACAGGTATATTTGGGTATCATCAGCAATAGGAAGAAAAAATTATCGTTGAATTTTAGGAAATTATTGTTACAAAGGTTTTTATTAACAAAATATTTTTTTACTAATTATAGCTATAATTCTGTAAATTTATCTACTTTAAGTTTGCTCAGAAACACTTTATATTCAATGAGAATCGATGTTTCTCCAGACATTTTTTACATTTACAGAAAAGTACAAATTTTTTATGTTCACAGACTGAAATGCCGCTATCTCACTGAAAATCATGCCTTTCTTAAACTAGCTCCGATTAAAACGGAACAGGTTTACATTGATCCGGACATATTCTTGTTTCATCAAGTGTTGAGTGACGAAGAAATTGAACACGTAAAGAATAAATCCAAGCCATTGGTATGTGTTAATTTACGACTACGTACGTAAGCTTTTGTAGCAAATGAATGACCTCTGATTGTTCCCAATTAAGTAAATCATTACAATAGTGCTTTTTTTTACCATACTCGATATTATCGATTCACTTGATCTTAGTTCAAGTGTTAACCCAATGCAGTTAAAAACCTAATGAATTGGTACTAAATTCCTTCATACAAATATTGTTTTTCCTACATCAGATGTTTTAGTTAAAAATTTAATTGGTAATTAACGCACTGACTTTATTCCTTTCTGCAGAGCAACCGAGAGCAACCACCGCCTCTTTACATGTACTAGCTTACATAATATTTATGTATTTCTGTATGTCCAATATATAACAACATGTAACAATGAATTTTCGTAATTTCACACAAGAAAATGTTTTATTTACATAATAGATTACAGAAATCCGTACATAATTTAACTTATATTTATACATTTCTCTCTTTATTGGATGTTTTATATTAAAGAAATATTATAAGTTTTTTGCTCAGACTGCATGGACATTAATGGTGGTGTCCCACAGGGCTCGGTGTTTTTTTTTTTTTTTTTTTTTTTTTTTTTGTTTTGGGGGTTTTTTCCGCGGCGTTTTGTGGGGGCCGTTGTTTGGTTATGAAATAGTTGTTTTTTTTTTTTTTTTTTTTGTAAAATT
>DWLS01004396.1:0-14042 GCA_018246255.1 Pachliopta kotzebuea | reverse complement strand
GGCGGTGAATCACTTACCATCAGGTGACCCGTCTTGCTCGTTTGCCTCTCAGATGTTATAAAAAAAAAAAAAAATTTGCTAGCCGCTCATTTAATCAAAAGCAAATGCAAAAGTCTGTGGTCTGAAACTCAATTATCTAGATCCATATTAAAGTTTAAACAATAGGTTTACGGAAGGGGTGATAGTATAGTTTATTTACAGAAAACTATTCACATCGAACTTCTTCGTAAATCGTCTTTGGTATAGACGCTAATAAATTCAATATATGTATATCAAAATAATCCTTTACCTTACATACTTATATTTTCTTTATATAACAAATAGTTACTGTGTTTTGATTTGTAGAGGATGATACTGACGGTTAACTTATCCATTATAAATAATATTGTCTTAATGCAATATGATGCTGTGTTAATAAATAAACTAAACTGTTATTGGTATTAGAAGATTAGTAAATGTTTTAATTTATCATAACTGAAAAATCTGCAAGGCGCTGTATGTGGAAGTCGCTAGCAAATGATTTATGCTGTTTGCTTTACACATAATTAACTTTATTATTATCGCTTGAAGTGACGTATAACAAATGACTTACAGTTCAGTTTATTGCAACTAAAATGATTCCTATGGAATAATTTTTAATGGAACGACCGTAAAAACGACATAACTCGCGTTATTACATTGGGATTCCTGTTCGCCTATCAGACATTTAGAGCGTCGCCGTGATACCGTTAAACGAGACACACGCCCTCTAACGCCAGCCAACATATCGTCACGCAGTTCAGTACCGATGTAATATATATAAATATATTTATACACCAAACTTATTAATTTAAATGATTTATACTATATTTCAATTAAAACAGTATATCACAAAACATTAAATTTCACCCGAAAGTTGCATAGTTGAAATCAAACTGGACAAAAGATTCAGCAGAAATGAATGAACACAGTATATGGTTTTTGTTAAATTTGTTTATGAGTCTCATTTGAAAATATTCTTTTTTTATAAGTATAAGAAATTAAGGTTAATATATGAGAAATGTATAATAACAAAAAACATAAAAAACGTTAAAAAAATTGCATAAGTAATTGATGTACTGGGTCTTTTTAATATACCAAATGAGTTTAAATTGCATGCTGGCTATAAGTGGAATGAAATTTTGTAAGTAATTTCTTATGGATACGATCTGTCCTCAGTTCAAATCTATCAGAAGTTTTTGGACGTATCTAAAAGCAGCAAAATTAGGAAAAAAATTATATAGAAATATTGTAAATAAGCAAAAGTATTTAAAAGATATCTTGCACCAATTAAAGATAGCGCGGTAACAAATAAACTTACTGGTGGTAGGACTATGGCAGGAGACCGTCTAAGTGGGTACCACTGCAACTCCTCTTTCTATCGCCAAATAGTAATATGCAAATTTTACTGTGTTCCGGTTTAAAGGGTGCTGTATGATAATGAAATTACCTAAGTAACGTGACGTAAAACTTTATGTCGAAAATTATGTATACCAAGTTACCAAGTTGTATATACCATCTTAATCAGCGCCACATTGTTGTAGGCAAATGTATCGTCTTTTCGGCTCGTTAAAAGAATATATTTTCGACTAATCGTAGAAAAATGAATGTACCCTAAATTCATGGAAACGGTCAAATATTACGGTCTGTTACAGCATAACTTGTCAGTGAGGTGTAAATTAATAAAAAAACCTTTCCACAATAAACATTCAATAGGAATCTTTTTCAAAGATAAATAAAATTTTGGAAATTAGCTTTTTAAAATTGACGATTTTTATATTATAAACGGATAAAAGATGGTTTGGAGATTATACATGTATTAAACGCTAATTTATCTGGAAGTAGATCGGCATCATATTCACCAAGAGATTTTTCATTGTTGAGTTAAGAACCAAAATAAAGAGACGGAGGGAGACTATATTTGGTAGAATACGTAACAAGAGACCTATGTTCAGCAGGGCACATCCATCAGTTGAAATGATGATGATGATGAAGAGATACAAAAATAAGAACTCGAAGCTAATTTCAAAGAGCTGTGTGTTAGATGAGAGTTTTGTCTGCCCTCTGTATGTACGCCAGGGCGGCGTTATATGTAAGCTATGTGCTGGAACTCCTATGGCACCACGGACGTTGAATTCTATGCATTAGTTATGAGAAATGTGGTACAATGTTAAAGCCACTTATGATCGTTAATTTTTTTTTCTTACACAATCACTGCGGATTTTATTGCTTCCCCTCGCCTTCGCATGCGTCTTAGTAATGGCATCTTCGTCTATATTAGCTAGAATTGCAGATTCCTTGACTACATTCGATGTACTGCTATTATTATGAGTTCTTCAGTTTTTATTCGTTATGGTTTTATTAGAGTTGTGCTTGAGAATTTTCATCTATTCCTTCAACGGATTCTTCTTAAATCGTTCTAACTTAAGTTTCCCGCGTTATTTTCTACTGATTTAATTTCTTACTTGATGTGTATTCTTTGTATGGCAAGTGGTTATATATTTTCAATAGTATAAATTGAAAAGGCACTTGGTACTTTATTCCAATAAAAACGCTCATTAATATCTTAATAAATTTATTCTTTTTCTCGTAGTAATACTCTTCTATCGGTGATAACTTATAAATGGCTCTTAACTTTATTGTTATATCTAATAAGAGCAATCTGTCTTTTCAAGGCGACAAGCGCTATGTGGTGCTGTGTATACCGTATTAACCAGCACCGCGTTATTATGGGCAAACATATCACTTACCATCAGGTGAACGCCTTGTTCGTCTCGTCGCCTCGACGGACAAAAAAAAACCTTCTTCCTTTTTCTAAGTGTTTGTTGTGTTCATTACTTTAAGATCTATATGTAATATTGACATTTAAGTTTTTTGTTTTTTCTGCTTTTATTTTATATTACCTTTCAGGGATTTTCTATCCCAATATTTGCATCGCGAAATACTGATGATTTATTATCTAACTAAAAAGAACTGTTGTACATATACATATGTGCTAGCTATAACGTAATTTTTTATTACAAATAGACAGTTAATTATTATGTAGACACGGAACAGAAATAAAAGGTATGTAAAATGCAACAAATGGTGTTTAACAACAGAATTTGTTGCCGGCTGTCGGTAATTAGAAGACAGTATTACGAGCGAGTCGCGTACCGCGCTTAATGTTTACGTCTTCATTATACTTCGCGCTTACAAGATCTATAGGCGGGCTCCGGTTCGCGGGACATTAAACTTATGTTAACACATAACTAATATCATGAGACGAGAGCTTCGTTAAGGTGTAACTTAATAAATTTATTATTAAATTCTTAAAGATAAATTACAGCTTTTAAAATTAATAATGAATCTGTACTTACTTGAATTATCAAAAGATTTCTGAAAAGATAAGTCTTTCAAGAAGGACATGATAAGGTTCTTCCGGGATCGGCAGCGCGCCAGTGGTGCCTTTTGTACTACTGGCGACTATAGGCTACGGTATTTGCTTACCGTCACGCGTGCTGCAAGCTTTTTTGCCACTTTATGGTATCATCGTCATCATCATCCGATAAACATCCACTGCTGGACATAGGCATCCCCAAAAGTGAGAAAATTTAGCCTATCTCTCACCACTCTGGCTCAATACGAGTTGGTGGGGAGCCGGAGGCTCGTTTGTTAATTAGCAGGATATAGCACGAGCCCGTGGGGTTGACTTGGACCTCGTGAGTTGTTGTGTGGGAACCTTTGAAGTATAGAAAAAAAAAAGATACGCCGCACGAAAAAAGCTTAAAAATTAAATAATTATTACAAATTAATAGGAAAGAGAAGGAGAAAAAAAACAAATAGTTTACTTTAATTATAAACCAAAACTACTTTCGATAATCAACATTTTAATAGTAAAAACAAAGTATTCGAATTTTCTTTATTGTTTAGTCAGACATTTATTTAAACACGGTTAATTATTATTTTAACTGTTGACTTACTAGAAGTTAGCTCATACTATCACATCTGTATCAATAAGAAATTGTTTCTAAAGTACATTCTTTCATACGTTTTGAGTTTACAATGTCTGATTTTATGTAACCTTTTATATAAACTCACCGCTAGATGGCTCTGTACTATGAAAACTTATTGGCTACATGCCATTTGTTTGAATCTCTGAGGCATTAGTGCCCTAGTATAAGGATTTGTTCGTGAGCCACATGCAGCTCTTTGGATGTAAAGCTGCAGCTCTTTGGATGTAAAGCTGCAGCTCTTCAGTTCTTTACTCAAATATTTATTATTTAAAAAAATGCAAATTCTCAATTTTAATACACAATTAAAATACAAGTTCTGAACCAATTAACGAGAATTAGACATTAATTTTTGTTGAGAATAACACACTAAACAACGAAAAAAAAGATTAGATTTTTTTGAAAAAACCTAATTTATGCAAGTATTATTAATTATCAAGAAAAAAAATGTGGGTATTTAAAAAGTTTGTAAATTTTTAACTCGTAGCCTAGTCCTTTCTTAGTACAAAGGCTATGCAATAACTTATCCAAATAAAGCGTATGCGTCCTAAAAGAACTTTATTTTATGAAATATAGCTCCAGTATTTATTACTGAGTCGTTAAAGAGAGTCGCTGGGAGCCATTGGATCCAAACAGCACAAGATCGTATTTTGTGGAGTACTCTACAAGAGACCTACGTCCAGCAGTGGACGTCCATCGGTTGAAATGATGATGATGATGATTTATTACTGGCAATGATTTTATTTTTACCAACGAGGTGACGAGACGAGCATGGCGTTCACCTAATGGTAAGTGACACGCTTGCCCATAACATAGCGCTGGTTAAGTTGGCATATATAAAACTACATGGCGCTCGTCGCTTTGTGACATAAGGTGTTAAGTCTCGTTACCCCAGTAATTTCACTAGCATACCATTCAAATAGGAACCCAGTAATGTTTGTACACTATTTGACAACCAGTATTTCGTAAGCACGGTACTTTATATTAATACATATTAAATAAAGTAACAAAGTTATTTACATAAACACCTAACGATCCCAATTGTAATAAATATGATTTACTGCCGTTCACTAGACGCTATAAATCTTTACTATCCATTTAAAATTTTCAAGTAGTGCAATTCCTGTTACTGTTGTGCGGGTGGTGTAACGAGTGGCCATGATGTTATGGACCTTAAAAAAAAATGTATGCTTACATATCCGTAATGTGTTAGCCGTCGGAGCGGATGTAAGTGGGTTCGCGTACCGACCAATGGGAACGTTTCAATTTCATTCGTACCCAAGTTCCCGCTTCAGTGATCGGTTCAGTCGATTGAGCACTTTTACTTGCGCAGTTTGTTACCGGTAATAATTTAAGTTTGTTTTCACTCACGGCGTTATTCACTGCTCTTTAAGAACGTCTCGCACCGCCGGCTCCCCCTCTCCCCTATGACGTATCATCAGATAACATACCATTTTTTATAGTAACTTTCACTGCTTCATATTTTTAATGAATAAATAATACAATAGATATTTATATTAAGCGTTAATAACACTGTTTATTTCCACTGCCGGGTTTGGCGTCTTTTCTCCGTGAAGAGTAAGTCAAAAACATTTATTCCCGAAATCGTGTAGGGTATGTTTTGATGAATATTTTTTGTATTATTATTAGTTATTTTTTTTACTATTTAATATATTTAGTAACAATTTACTAAAAAAAATTATAAACTGAATATTTCCGCTTAAATGTAAGTTGTAGCGAGTACGTGTTATCGCCAACCCATTTCCGATCGTGAGCATATTGCGGGCTATAAATAACGCTTTAGGGATCCGTATCAAGTCATTAAAGCGGTTGTCGCAACCAAAAAAGGATATATTATAACAGGCCTCGTCGGTAAAAGCACGCAACGGTTTAATTAGCAACCAACGTACGAAGTTAACTGTTAACCTTTTAATACCCTTTGTTACAGTAAACCAGTGAGTTAACTGTTACAAAACACGGTTTATGAACATCAAATGATGAAGTCTATTTATGTGAACTGGATGTCTGGTTCAATTATTGATGATTGAAACCGTCTAGTTAGTTACTAACGATTGTCTATTCGTACTGACAAACAGTAAAATTACCTTTTTTACTCCATCCTTCGTTGATAGCCAGTTTAGGCTAGGGACTTTAGTTTTCTTTGTTAACAATTGCATTCTTTTATTTCATATTACGTTATTTATGTTTTCATTCTCTCATTTATTTTTCATACCATTGTTACATTCTTCTTCCATACATTGCTTTTTAGAATTTCATTGCCACTATTTTTGATTAATTTTATGACCCTCTTACTCTAGTTTACATTTAATTTTCTTATATAATTTTATTATAATATTTATTTACATGTTCTGTTTTCATTAAATTTGTTTAACTTTATAATTGTACATTTCATGTAATATTACTTAGGATAACAACTTAACATCTAATATCACAAGTCAAAGAATACAATGGTCATCCTAAGTACCATATTCTTAGGCGTAGGCGGTAAAAGCTTACCTCTTCATCTGTGAACTTTATGTTTAATTTAGAATAGTATGATATTAATAATTATTAATACACAGAAATTATGATAATAATACATATGTTTTTTTATAAGAAACTCTGATTCATGACTGAGTAAATGTGGCTTTAGTTAAAGACTAGTATTATACCATTGTAAATAAAGTGTATCATAGGTCTATAGTTAAGGTTGATTGCTATTGTAATCAATTTTAGCGGTGTGATGCTGGTTAACTTTTAAAATGTGACCACAGCTTCCTCCGTCTGCCAATGCATCTTTTGCTTTCTATCTTCCTCATTATAATCATCTGCAGAATGCTGTATCTGTTAAAGATATATTATTATTCAGATGTAACGGACGTAAAAACGATAAATTCCCGATGTGTCACTCAAGTGTACCTCTCGTACCTCTTAGACAAGTTTATTTTTTGTATTTTAATTCCATCGCTTGGTTCGATCACCTTTAACTTGATTACTGTCGCATTATTTTTTTTATGTCCAACAGGTTTTAATATAACGTAATTATAAATACCGAGAATAAGTGTTATAAAAATAGATTTATACAAGGCTAGAAATTTGGGAAAATACGAGTAGTATCCTTAAGGGATTGTGTTGTTTGAGACTAGGTAGCATAGAAAAATGTTCTGGCTACTGAAATAGAAGTTCTATCTAGATCTAGGTGATTTATAGAATGTGGCTCCCGTGTAAGGGTAAAAAGTAAATCTAACGGAGGCTAAGTATTGGGGCAGGGGGACCGGCGCCAGAGATAGTCATCGCCATTGTTAGCGCCGTGAGTAACTCATCTCAACATTATTTATCGTTATATTATAACGTCGATGCTTTATCGCGATGTTAATACGATGTTTTCCGACATTGCGGTCATTTTACATCTTTTGTAACAAAATTATTACAAACAGAGTCTGAAAATCATTGAAAACTAGTAACTATAGATATATTTGAGTCAATATTCAAAGGTTTTGTTAATTATCATTGTTAGCGTTATAAAAGGTAATAAAATATATTTTAGTTTTGTTAATTATATATTAACAAAACTTCGGATATGGCAACACTTAACTAACTGTCTGTATGATTTCAGTCAGTCGAGCCCCAATTCATCCGGGCATTAGCTACAGAGAAGCGAGGGTCTATGATATCAAGTATAAGAGAACTGTATTATAATCTGTCTTTAATGAATGTTAATTAAAAGCTATGAGTATAAATATAACTATTAGTTATTAAAGTAGACGTACTGCAGACAGTATTTATTAAAAGTTATAAGTATAATCGTAAAGATCTAATATATATGTCCGACTGGATAATATTCCAACGATGGTCTTATAACTGAACTACCTTATAACTGCTTATTCACAACCAATTAAAAGAATAATTAAGGAAATCTAACAGTAGGCTGCAACGAGTAACATGGATGAGATAAATAATTTTAATACTCATTCCCCTGTACAGTAAGACATGAATTTTTAGCTTTCTTTTTCCTCATTCTTTTCTTTGTTTTTATTTTCTTTTGTTTCGCTTCCTTTACAATCTATCTTTCGACTTTTTTTCTTCAATGCATTTTAACCATGTAATTCTATTTTAATTCTGTATCGACGCATTGAAAATCTCTGACCAACTGGTCCTTGGAGATAGTATTTTTAGCCGATGTCCATCGATTTGGAACGATGATGATGGAATAGAAAAATATATCGTGAAAATACCTCACTTTCCTATTCGTGGTCACACGCGATCTAAGCCAACGATCGCCGTTGTCAAACGATATAACTTATTTAAGTTCTTATTTATGACGGTATTATTGAACTAGGACCTCGTAAATTCAACGTTCGTATGTTTACTTAAACTCGATTTGCTTCAATGGATTCAATAACACGCGTGTTCCGTGGCATAATGGGGTCCGTGCCTCTACTGGCCATTACCCTGTGCCAAGCTTAAGTTGGCCTAACGTTTATATGAATCATTTTAATGCACGCTATCCAAGCTATAAGTTGCGAAGTTTTAAATATATCAGTCTAGATTTGTAAACTTTCGAAGTTTCTCCATTTTGTTTCAACTAAACTATATTATAAAGAATATGTTTAATTTAGTTCTTCACAAGCAAACTTTACTTAATGATATTTATGAATGATGTTAAATATATTATTTTGTTATCACGAGGAAATTATAAATCTCATATACTTTACTTGTTGACCAAATATGTACAAATTAAGAACTAAAGAAGTTTTATCGTTGACAACTATACAGTTGTCACATGAAATCTTTACGATGTAGACCACGAAAAATCCTCCACTGCCAGGTCTTTCAACCGGTTCTCAAAGGAAACTATGGACTATCGGATATCTCCCGCCGTCACATAATTCATAGGGAGTTGTTTATCGACTATTATCTTACGCAAACTGAGACGAAACGGTAGCTCCGGGCTGTTGCAAGCTCGGCAGTGGCTTTAATCAACGTTTCGAAGGAAAAACTTCATTAATTCGTATTTCGTATTACAGGTACAGACGGTAACGGTTAAGGTAGGCCGCATGATTGTTTTCCATGTTAGTTATATCTTTGTTATACAATATAACCATACATATTTTATTAACAAAGCTGTACTAGTATCTTAACAAACACTCGTAGCATTAAAATTATTATTAGTTACCTGTCTTTTAGATATTTTCAGCGGGGGAAGCAAAGGTAAAGAATCTTTGCTTGTCTTGCTCCGAGGAAGTTTGAGCTATTTCCAATAACTAAAAATCCTTTGCTGATTTCTTAACTGTGTTAATGACGTTCTGGAAAGCACCAGTAACCTAACCATATATTTTACCTAAATATCTATTATATTAAGCAATAATATTCTTGTTTATTCTAGATCATACTGTAATCGTTTGCATTGGTTCTTAAGCGAGCGAAATCAATAAAATACGTTATGGTTCGTTCTCTTCTTTGTGATCGCAAATCAACTCACGATGTATAACAGAATCAGATAAAGCGCCATAAACATATCAGTGTAGGTTAATATTAGTCGACTAAAATCGTTCGACATTCATTAACGATTACACTAGCTCTGTAACTGTCTTCTGCAACAGCGCTTGTGATTTATACCACGTAAAGGGCCCGCCGAACGACAGATAGTGTTGTCAGTTTTATATCGACGTCCGTATGAATTTGTCTCCTTCGTCTTCTCTTTCATACATTACATATCGGACTGAAATAGGTAATAAATTAGCGACGTAAAATGTTATGAGGTTATTAGTGGTTTCATTACATATTCATGTTATTGAAGTCTATTCAAAAAACTTCATTAATTAACTGTTACTGTTTGTTTGAAGACTGTGGTAACTACTGATATAACTGGAGTAACGAAACATTATATATATTTTTTTTTCTACGAGACAACGAGACGAGTAAGGCGTTCACCTGATGGTAAGTGATACGCTTACACATAACAACGCGGCGCTGGTTAAGATAGTATACACAGCATCATACACCGCTCGTCACTTTGAAACATCAGGTGTTAAGTTTCATTACTCCAGTAATTTCATTAGCCTATAGCACCCTTTAAACTGTAATACAGGAGCACATAGGAGCTGCTGTGGTTCCTACATAGAAGTCTCCTTCAACAGAGACCTAATACCAGTAAAGTCGATATCGTGTCTGAAGACGATAAGTGCAAGTGCTATGTATATCACTATAGTGTTATATTAGGTTAAGCGGATTTGACACTAAATATCAAGAGAAAGTTCTTTATAAAGTTAGTAATAAAATTATGAAATACGTTTCATAGATATATTTTTTAATTCAATATCATGGTAACATCCCTATAATCCCACAATTCTCATTGTTAGGATCTATTATCACTCCGTTTGACATACACACTTTATTTATTACATCCATGTAAAGATTTAGGGTCGCCCGACAATAGGACACTATTACGAAGATAGGTTCAGGTGGACAAGGTGCGATATTAAGCCAGTTTTGTCCAGCTCCCAGCGATGGATTGCGGAAGGGTTTAATTTATTCGCGTGGGCGTTGCATTGACTTACGCGGCTCAGCTCGCTTTGCATAATTTTCAAACGGCCATCGTGCATCATGATGGAGAGGTTAACGGATAATTCTGTGCAATAAATTCGATGCCATGCGACCCTCTCGCTGGGAATTATTAACTTCGAAAAGCTGATGCGAAATTATTACCGCGAAAATTGATGAAACCTGATGATTGTTGTCTTCTTAATATAAAAATATTAACACCAGGCGACAATTTAACCGCGTTTTTTATGATACGCGGTGATAAAGGAAATCGTTCACCTGACAATAACTGATGCGTTTGCCCATAACAACACGGTGCTAGTTAAGATGGTATACACAGCACCGTAATGCACCCGTCGCCCTGAGACGGAAGGTGTTATGTTACGTCTAGTTACCCCAGTAATTTCACTAGCATACAGCGCCCTTCAAACCGGAACACAGTCTGCACATTACTATTTGGCGGTAGAAATAGGAGCAACAATGGTTCTTACCTAGAAGGTCTCCGGTAACGGAGATCTACCACCGGTAAAATGATGACGTGTCTCTTCCTTTTTGGAAATTATATTCACTGCCCCTCTTTTTTTCAACTAGTGATTTATTTAATTAATATGAAAAAGTTAAATAAAAAATGATTAGAAAAGCAGAACAAAAGAAAATGGAGAAATACAAAAGATTAAAAAAATCCCCAGGTCATTCCCAACTGGCAGAGTAACAAGTAAACTAATGTCATCTTCTTCCTAGATGGTGAGGCTTATCCTTTGTGTCAAATAAGCTGCCGGCCCTAGGGTCTCAGGGTTGTTTCTGTTAATTTTTCAAACTTTTCAACTTGATTTTCACTAATAATAAAATCGATGGTAGACGAGTGCATGCACACAGTTTGCTTTGGTTCTCATGTGTATGGTATCTGAACATAGTATTGTTGAATTATCAAGATAGTAGTTAGTCAGGTTAAGGCCAAAAAACATTACCATTGATGTTGGTTTTATTAACAGATATATCGGTATTACTTCATTGGATTATTGGTAGTTTAAATTAATGGTATTTGTAGCTATAAAATTAGTTAACTGTTATAAATAACTCTCCGAGCGGTTGTATATCAACTGCGCTGTACCGGCATCTATTAAGCTGTGAAATACCTAAACCTCATTAGATATGAACCGCACACAGTGGCAAATGTGACAGTGCACTTCCCACTTTGCTACGCCTCCCCCCTTTCGCCGAACTAGAGGGGGAAATGGGGGACCTGCCGACCGTTTAATGAGTGGGTGTCGACGCAAATCGTTGTAATGGTGGGGGAGTGCGTGCGCGCCGATTCTAACGATTGGTCCAAGATATGAGAAATTGGTATTAATATTTGTGATTTTTAACCCACCATAAAGAAGAAGTTCACACTCAATCACGTAGTTAACATACATTTTGTATTATTTACTTTTTGTTTATAGATATTCAAGTGTTTAATACTTTACAAAATTATATTCTAATTTACAGGATTCTTTGTGTACTACGTATGCTTTACGTTCTACGTTACTAAGTATGCTTATACTATTTGCCGTTAACATATAACCTAATGTATGGCTAACGATTTAAATATAAATATACTAAACAATCCAAAAAAAACAGAAAATAGACGTGTTACTCTCAATAGGGATTTTCTTTTTTCTCCACTTGATTTTAGTCTGCAAATAAGGAATTAAATTTTATTTCCAATTTGAATTAAAAAAATATTTTGCAACCTGTTTTACATACCTGTTATTTTTAAAACATGTTTTTACTGATCTGCTATCGAGAGTGTCAATTACGCTTTTGTTTAATCACTACTGCTACTCTCTCCTTGTGTGTAGGAGAAAGCGGCGTATGTTAGCAGTGGTATAAATCAGCAGTGACCGTCGGGTGGTCACTTGGGCCACGGCTTAGTAATGAGAACTGGACGGCGGTAACTAACGCCATTTATGCCTGAGATGCAATTTCCGATGCGATCCACTGTGTTGCGCTGTTTGTTGCGAATTGTATTATAGACACAATCGACGTATCATTTGATGAAGAGTCAGCTGGCGTTCTTTACAATCTTTGTACGGTTTTATTTTATGAAATTAATTAGATTTTTTAACTTTACAGACTGAATGTGTGATGTTCACCTGGTAGTAGGTGATAACAAACAAAAACAATATAGAACTTTAGATTTAAAATATGAAATGTTGATACAACAGTAATTTCAGTAGCTACATAACCGTTTGAATTCGACCACAGTAGGCCTTTCAGCTTTTTAAACATAATGTTACATTTCACCGGAGACTCAATTTTTTAGGAAAAATAAATACAGGGGCTTTTTTTACATATTTCATTCTGTTTTTCTATGATGATAAGTGGGAATACAGGAAGCAATGCAATGCAGCCGTGTTTGGGTTGATCAGGCTGCTCATGCGCGGGCACCCATCCACAACCCGCTGCAATTTAATTAAGTGGTGCTGGCCGGGTCCGCTGCCGACGCTAATTCCACTCGGCCCCCGTAATTTTATAAGCCACCGGTGACTGAAATTAGTTCATGCTTTCGATATTAAAGCATTTTGTAATTATATTTCTCTTCTCCACTGAGATTACCTACACGGCCTTCCGGATACAACTTCAGTTCAAAAATACGAAATTATTACAGGCCTACAAACACTGATTAGTAATTTTTCTTACTACAGAATATTACCATTAGTAGAGTACCAGTAAATTAAGGCTGTTGTGGCTTAACCAGCTTTGGCTGTGGCGCTCCGTGACTTGTACTTTGAACCAAATCGTCCAACGGAAATGTACAGCACCTTTTAACTTTTTCAGAACATAAAACCATTTCGTCACGACATTCCTGTAGTATGCTCTTACTTAACAATCACCTAGAACTTGGAACAAGGATTTGAGTTGAGCGGTATCTTCGTTATTATATTAAATTAATCGCTTGGATATTTTAAATAAGTTGTTGTTTATTATTTGGGAATTAATATAAGCTGTAAAACACATCAAAGCAAAAATTCGTCACTTTTATATACAATATCCAGTCTCGTTATTCCAGTAATTTTATCAATTTCTGCGTTCTTCAAACTAGAATGTACTAATGTTTGCAGACTAACTTTTGTCGGTAGACGGAGGAGCCGCTGTCTAAGTATCTCTTGCTGGATTAACACCAGTAAGTTTCTATACTTATTGAATACATAAATAACACATTCATACGTAAAAAATATAAAATGTTAAATTTCGACTCCCATTCTTTCTTAGTCTGCGGCAAAAAATGTGATACGATTTTAAAGTTTTTCGTGGCACGGCGCAAAAAAACCTTGAACCACTTCATCACCGCGTGATTTAAATTGATTCGGTCAACCGCTTTCCACTGATACAGTTCGATGACATAGTAAATATCTATCAATTCGTTTTATATGCTTATACCAAGATAAGACTATACATTATATATAAAAGATAAAGGTAAACCAAAAATCGGTTAAAGGCTGTTGT
>DWLS01004395.1:0-14047 GCA_018246255.1 Pachliopta kotzebuea | reverse complement strand
AGACGATAATTATGATACCTGCTAATTATTTTTGTTTCTTGTAACAGCATCCTGTGTAATCTTTTCCATAAATTTTATCCTGGACTTTTACCAAAGGAAACCTCATGGTACGTTCGTGCACTATAATGTGTAACTCACCCTGGCGCCATGTTTGGTGCGTATAGAGGCAGGTGCAGAGCGTCGGGCGCCGATTCCCTGTTCAAGATCACGGTCGCCAATAGGTTCGGTGACGCGACCAGACAGGCTGTCCGCAAACCGTCGCTTTGTTAACAACGGCGCACAACTCAGCTCAGGTACAGCATAATCGTAATTTGAACTATCTGCGAAAAACATGATAATCTATTGACTATTATGAAGTCGTAAAACTGGCACCTTGAATATCTGACTTTAGTTTATTTTATTCAACGAAGCTCTGATACAAATACAAATTTACTTGATTATAACTGACACGCGTACCCATAACAATGTCGTCCCCTTGAAACTTAAGATGTTAACTCTCTTTACCCTAATAATTTCTCAAGGTTGGGGCTCTAGAAACCGGGACCAGTAAAATTAATATTATCTCTTTATTTTTGTTAAAAGTCATAATAAACTTATACCTAGAGTAATAATAAACAGAATTACTGACTTTATATTATTACCAAACTTTGTACAATAGTTAAATTGAAACAATCAGAAATGAAATAGTATAATATTATTAACAAATAATAAAGAAACGTTATTTACCTGATAGCGCCGTATTAGAGTCTTTAACAAAATCTTTCATTTCGAGCAAAACAGTGCTGTAACTAAAATACGGCGCACATTTGAGCGCCTGATATGGCTCCTGATATTCGTCAGACTTAACATCTAAAGCACATTCCAGTACCATTTTATGTTCAGGTAACACTGAAGTGCTGCATGGGTTGTAAGTATCGGCCACCGTCCGCTTCTGGGAAACAGTTGATTTAGCCAAAGGGGACGCGAAACACTTTCTGTGCTTGTGTCTGTGAACTATGAGAAATATAGCCACGCCTAACAGTATTACAAGGGCTGTTAATACTCCCACTACTATAGCCAGATACAACGGATCCTCTTGGTGTGCAGTTGATATTGGAAAATCTTTATTTGTATTTATCTTCGATTTATCCTTTCCACCAGGTGGTTTTTGGCTTTCTGGGGTGTAATTACCTTGAGCGACATCTGGGAACATAGTATATAGTGCTTTTGTTAATGCGAGTTAATAATTGATAAATTTATTGTTAGAATTATTATCTATGTAATGTGTTTAATTTATATAACTAATACTAAATGCTAATATAATAATTTTCTTTAAACATTTGTCAATTTTTGGTAATAACATATTTAATTAAAGAATAATGTTACATTCGACATTTTCTGGATTTAAGAATGTGTTTATGCTGTTGGTGTACCTGATTAAAAAATAAAAATACTGATCATTTAGATAAGTCATCAAATAAATAAAGAGTCCTTACAATATAAATAGATAATCGTAGAAATGTATGTCTGTTACATTTGTTTGTTGAGTGATTCAACTCCGAGACATACTAAAATAAAGTTCAGAAAAAATTATCTGTGACTATCCAATTTACCTGAATCAAACACCACCTCGCTAATTAGTATCCAGCTAGCCGCAAATCGCAGTTCAATCCGTACCCACTTCCCGATACGATGGTGCAATTTTATGCTGACATTCCGCGAGCTCTCGAATATACTATTCTCAACGTACGTGTAGCGGATAGGGTCGTCTTGAAAATGGCGGCCACCAATCGAGAATGAAATTATGGCTTCGGAGAAAATCTATAAAGATATTTTTAGTATCATTCAATGTTAAATTACTTTTTATAATGATGGTATTTAAAATTACTGGATAATGTTAATGCGTAACATTTTACATAATAATATAAGTTTATAATAATTTAGATTTTATATAGTTTTCTATATTTTTCTGCTCATAATATTGAGGCGTTTCTTAGGGTGATAAATACTGCCTCATATTGTGGCCCTTTGAGGCACATGTTAAATCTCGTTATTCCAATAATTTCACCTGCTGCAACGCTCATACATCCGGAACACAGTAAAGTTTATACACTAGTCTTTCGCGGCAGAAATAAGAGATGCGGTAGTTCTTGCATATTTTCGAATAAGTATATAGTAAAGTGGCAGAACTACGACTACCGGGAGACCTAGAAAAATAATAATTAGTATATCTTTACCTGGACATCACGCATAAACCTGTTGTTACAATATAGGTGCACAGTGCTGAATTCTCGTACTTTATCGAATTCGAAGATTATGACGGGTGGATCAGGTCTAGCCTCCTTTTTCCAACCGACCCAGGCTGAGTTCCGGGCCGCCTCACGAATATCATCGCCGCCGTACTGCCCATCCACCAACTGACCCAAGCCACTTCTAAGTTCTTCTCCCCATTGACCATCGTAAGTAATGTCGGTCAATTCTATTCCATTTGAACGCTTATCTCCTTTCGGCATTGAATATGAGACTATTCCCACTATTAACAAATAAAACAAACTATTTTTCTGTTACAAACACAATTATGTGTTGTGTTCTCAGTTTAAATAAATGTCATATATTGTTGATGAGTAAATGGAGCTTTTAGATGAATTACTATGTCATACATCAACAGTGAATATTACTAAGTTATTTAGGACTTTTAATTGTTTGGAGTCTTTGTTACTCGGTAACCGTTTATGTAGATAACTACCACGGCGTCTATTTATGCCCCCTAATAGTAATACGCAAATACAATAATATACTGTTTTATGGCACTGTTGCAAGTGAAGTCTGAAAGCAGGGAACATAATAAGGTGTACTGTAAATATCATAAGCATAAGTGTATCACTGATTATCAAGTATAATTCCTGCTAGACTGTCTAGGAATAATCACATGATATCCTAATAGCAAAGTTTTTTTTTTCGGATGAAGTTGATGCTTTCGGCCACTATTATGGCCGCGAAAGCTTCATCGGATCCTGTGCTCGCGGATAGAAAATAGCGCAGTCCTGCAGGAGCTGCGCTATTTTCTATTTTTGATACCATTCCGCACCCGTAGCTTTGCAGGGGAAGCGGTTCTGAAGGACTTGGAGTGGCCTCATTTTGGCCGTAGAAGAGTGGATGAACACAACACCCGCATAAGTAATTATGGGTCTTATACAGGTCTTGTATAGAAGCACCTTCTGACGAAAGAGGGGAGGGGGAGGGGCAGGAGCCCTGGGGGACTCCCGCCATGATGAGGCGGCTGGAGGAGTAGGCGCTCCCCGCTCGGTAGCGGAAGGAGCGATCCGACAAGTAGGCTCTGATGATGGAGACAAGCCTGTCCGGCACATTGAGGGCGTACAGCTTGTATACCAAACCATCGTGCCAGACCTTGACGAAGCCCTTCGCCACGTCGAAGAAAAGAGCGAGCGTGTCGTGTGGCCTTTTACGCGTGAATCCCGCGAGGGCGTGTTCAACCAATCTATGGACTTGGTGAACGCAAGAGTGGTCTCGTCTGAAACCGAATTGCTCGTCGGGGAGGAGTTTATTGTCCGAGACGAACTTTGTGAGGCGCGCGAGGAAGAGGCGTTCGTAGATCTTCCTCATATTGCAGAGGAGACTTATCGGACGATAACTAGCGGGGATATTTTTGGGCTTGTTGGGCTTTGAAATACCCACGACTTCGGCCTCTTTCCAGGTCTTCGGGAAGGAGCAGCCGGAGAGAAGCACGTTAAAAATGGTGACGAGCAAGTAAATGATGTCGGCGGCAAGGCTCTTGAGCACTCGGTTTGAGATGCCGTCGAGTCCCGAAGCGGTTTTGGTTTTGAGGCCTCGGATGGTGTCCGTGACCTTGCTCACTGTTACCGGAACTAGGGGCGGGCTCCCCGGAGGAGAAGAAGATCTGCGAGAGATTTCCTCTTCCACCAGCTGCAGGAGGGCGGGGTCGGCAGGAGATGAGGAGGGTGTGCACTGCATCTCCAGACTGTTGGCCAAGCATTCAACCTTTTCATAGTCCTCTAAGGCGAACGACAAGTCCGCGTCTCTGACGAGTGGGGCTAATAGCAAACCAAGTAAGTAATAGACTAAGTTATGTATGTATATGTAATCGCGCATAGTTAAAGCAATCATCTGGAAAAATATATAAAAAGTTAACACAGGAAAGGGATGCAAATGTCAAATTCAGTTTCAATTGGAACGTGGAATCAACAAAAACGAACCGGAACACAGGTGCAATTTTATATGCAACATCAAAGACACCGATGGATAATTAGATTTAAAATGTTATAGGGTTGTCAAGTAGAAAATAAGTGGTGAAAGATATTTTAGACATCTAAAGTTATCTACATTCAATGTTATTGCGTGGTTATCGGTCAGACTTTCCATCACACGTGAATATGTCTAGACATTGATATATTCGTACCCATTGACGTAATTATTAATATATTACTCGACGTAACTATTAAGTGGTTAAAATTTTTAATATAATGTTTGTGCTAATGTTTAATTTATAAGATTCAATTTGTTAAATATCAAGTAAGTTTTCCTGGACAATTTTTAACTGTGTTAAATCTCTATCGTCATTATAACATGAGGGATTTTAAGCCTTCTTTGAATATCTCTGCTACTATCGGCTACTTATCTTTATGGCAACCCTAAACTAGAGTAAAAGCTTCCTCCGTGCTGAATAAAATTATAAGAGGCGTATGACAAACACAATGCTTTATTATTTATAATTCTTAACACGTTTGTATAATGGAGCCGACACCTGGCCGGTGCTTTTATAAATTCTTTCATGTGCAGTTAAAATATTTAAGCATTGCTTATATGTGCGCACCGATTGTTTCATTTGTTATATACAATAACATATAAAATATTATTAATTGATGTTGATGACTCAGTCTACATACCTCTTTTATATTATTATCTGTTTTATTTATTAATACATTTGGATTTTTTGGCTCCTGCCGAAGTTTATGCATAATTTTTTCAGTGTTTATGAGATTATTGTAATTTTGCTTACTACAATGCCTTTCAAGAAAAAACACTGTACCATGCATATTACTGTATGGCTGTATAAAGGGAAGCTTAAGCGATACTTAACTTTTTTTGACGTGGTGGAAATCCTCAAAATATACCCTGCTTTAGGGTTATTTGGTATATTTATAACCACTAAAAGCTCTACGGTGTCAGCCTCAATGCAAAGCGGATCCCGGGATCTACTACAGGAATCACTGCTGGTGCCTTCCTGTAACGCTGCTAAGCACATCCCAGGGAGATAATTCTTCCCAGCACCTACAGTGTGCTCTGACGAATACGAGATCATTTCGTATTTGTCGTCTGCGTCGGGATCTCTTAATGCACAGTGAAAGCATCCACTCTCAAAGCCCGGGAAAACGAAAAATCCTTTTAATCGTCTTCTACGACAGGAAGGGTCTAAGTCCTATTCTTGATAACTTGCGACTACAAGACTACCGGTATTAACTACCTAGACGAACGTCGTAATTATTTACACAAATGGTAAATTAATGAAAATTGATTAATTCATGCAGATATTACATAAGCGTATAAAATTTATTATGGTTGTTTTAATTTAATGCTAATGTGCGGGCAATTCCAAGAAAGTAACTGTCGGTAGTCCATGGTCGTGGCATGCAAACCATTATTAACGTAAAAAGCGGCAAATTGCGGCCTTTTTAATCATACATCTATGTTTTCACAGGCGCTTGTTGATTTTTTACTACGTTCTATAGAAGTATAAAACATTGCTTGGCGGTGTACACTTAATTTTCAAACATAACGTGACCAGATAACGTCCATAATAATGCCATTGCGTGATAAAGTGTGTTGTTCTTTATGTAATGTCGTGCTTAAGATATACTCATACACACCTTTTATTGCGAGTACATAATTTAAAGAAATGATAAGTTTCAGAAACAAAATAATATTATAATGAAATTGTGGAGGCAATTTTCAAAATTAACATTGATTTTGTACTTATTGTAAAATTAAAAATACGTGTAATTTATAAAGTGAAATACAGGGAAGTTTAAGAACACTTCTCTTTACAATTTAAAGATTTTTATCTCGTCAGTTTAGTTTACTCAATACATATACGAGATCCGTAGGATTAAATAAAAAAATGTCAGGCGTTCCACGATTACCCTGGCTCGAATAAATATGGTGAAGAATGTTTTACAAATACTTTTGTACAGCAAATTAAGGCTACCTAGGAGACTATAACTCAAAATAATTTTTTATTACGTCGCGTAACCAGAAAGAAGAAATTGTGGTAAAACTTATGAATACAAATTGTGTGTTAAAACTCTGAGAAACTATATTATTCACCTTGTATGAGAAAGCTTTTATTTTTTAGTGTTACTATTTTTCAATGTATGGGTAATAATATATATTATAAATATTAATAAGATCATTTTGATCAGTGTACTATGGTTTTATCTTTGTTGATACTAAAAAAAATTATCACATAATTAAATTGGATAAAAAATACCAGCCGTGTAAAGCATCTGCGTTTCTGATAACATTTTGCAGTACCCACGGAATACTTACAAATATTACAGTTTCGTAAATTAGTTTTTACAGTTTGCATGCGCGAATAAAAAGCTAAGTTGTGTACAGGTTTAAACAGGATTTTTTAAGTTCTGGGAACAATAACTTACCGCTCCAATAACAGCCATACAATTCCACCCTCATGCAAACAGTGCGCCGATGTGAACTATAAGGAATGAAGCGAATTTTAGACGCCCAAATCGGAGGATCTAAATGGTTTTTCTTTTCAAGATATGTGTTTGTATTTCCCGATAGTATCTGTGTAGAAAGACTGAGTTTAAGTCATTGTAGTCTTTTGTCAAAGTTTTAATTAGATTCTTACAATACATTCATTTTTCTATTACACAATTTTAAACAAAATAAAATTAATATAAATATCTAATGCTGTGTGTGTTAACTTAATCAGGACAAAATTAAAAACATGTTGCCATGAAAAACATCGAGCAGCGCAACTTCATTCTCGATAGAATGTTTTAATTTTAATTTCAAAACGCGGTTGATACAAGGTACATTTGTGACAGAAAAGTTTTTATTTGCCAACTCAAGCCCTCAACAGCTACAAAGTTACTCTCAAGTTGAGTAGCTTTTCCGGGGCTTATTCAGCCGAGTTGAAACTTTTTGCATTAAAGCGTATGTATGCCCGAGTAACGTTCACCGGCTTCTTATAAAATATATATTAACAAACTAATAACAATAATTTATTTATATTTGCCGAAGTTACCCTGAAATTATATTATTTTTTGTTTATAATGTATTATTATGTTCTTATCAAACTATTTGATGCTTGTTAATGAAAGCATACGTATAAACAAATATAGACTATGAAACAGTTAGTACTGTAACGATAATGATAGCCGGTTTAAAGTAGTAATGCCTTTGATCCCAGATGATATCAGTATCATATATGTACTAAAAAGATATTTTTAATTTTAGCTGCGATTTATTTACGCAACTAATTATAGCTAAATGTTAACAGGTTCATGTAAACAAACGATGTATTTTATTTAAAAAAGAAATAAAAGGTTTAAAAAATTACTTACTATTTTCATAGATACAATAAAGACACAAAGAAAAATATATATTAAAACATGAAAAATATAATGCTTTTTCCTACGGTCGTTACGTAAATTTGAATGACATGTAATAATTCAATCAAGATATGTTCAAAGTAATAAAGTTATGATATAATAAAAAAAAATATATAAATACCTCTTGGCCATCATTGCCTCTGTACCGCACCCATTTTCCAAGCTTCTGGCGCCAATATTCAAGCACATAGGCTTCCGCGTACTCCTGGCCCTGGCCATTCCCAAAACGCCCTTGAGTGCCGACACCGGTTATCACATGAACAGAGTGTAAGTCTACCTCCAACCATTCCGTTGTTTCAGTTGTTATCTGGGACTTCGGACACCATGCACCACCTTTAATTTCCTGGTTTAACCTAATGCACAAAATCTATTTAATTATTATAATTTTCGAAATGTCCAAACGGATAAACTATTATAATGATTAAATATAGCACTACTTTAATTCGTGTATAAATAAACCGATAATAAATTAAGGTCAGGTCAGATGCCTTTATGCTGTTAATTTAGATAGTCGCCTTAATATTTTTTTTATGGGGGAAAATGCTTTCGCACTGCCCTCCCGCCACAGGGGTGGCGGAAAGGACTGTGTGAGATTCATGCCAACTAAAAACCCCCCCGTGAACCCTCCTTCGCGTTGTTGGGGCAAGGTAGGGTCGCTTTCGCATTCACTACCCTGCCCAGCGGTAGGCCCGATCACCGGGCCGCCGGCACGTTGGTGAGGGTAGCTCGGCTCACCAGAGCCACCCTCCAGACTAGAGTGAGGTAGTGCAGGCTTGCAGAGACTCCCCCGACTCCCCACCACTCGTAGTGGGGTCACGGGGGCAGCATAGCCCCATTCTGCGACATCACGTCCTCGCAGAATGAGGGCCACCGTCTGCCACGAGCTGTCGCCGCCGAGCATGGATTTCACTACGCACGGCAGCGAGAGGTCACAGCCCGTGAGAGCCGCGAGCGCACGTCGCTGCGGCTCCCAAGCGAGACACTCCTCATGAGTGAGGAGCGCCGTGTCCTCCGGCGCTCCGCACTCGTGGTAGGCCGGGGTCGGCTCCCCTATGGCGATCTGATGCAGGTACTTCCCGAAACAACCGTGTCCGGAGAGTACCTGCACCAGACGGAAGGTGAGCGAGCCGAACCGCCGCCCCTCCCGTCCCTCTGGAGTCGCATTAATATTGGCGCAACCATCTTGTTACGGAAATAAAACCATATTATAATATTTAAATTTTGTACCTGTTTAATGTAATTTGATAAAGAGTGTATTTTATTTATTTTTTCATAGTGCATTCATTTCTAATACAACGAGCTTATATTGCTTTGCCCAATCAAATACGTAGATGGCCGGCCATTAAGGCTCATTGGCGCGAGACTGAAGCACCGTAGTTATCGATGATGCGTCAAGAAGCCGCTTTCGTAATTGATATCGTTCTACATACAAGCCTTTGACAGGACATTCCGCCGACACATAAATATTATTTGAAAATAAAAAGCAACAATTGTAACCTTTGATACCCTTATTCTATAACCATTCTACAATTCAATAGAGTTATAGACTCATTCAGTTTATATAAATTAGTAGTATTGCTACCAAATATTTACCACGGCATGCAAGCAATGTATAAAAATTAAGTTAAATTGATGACCCAAAACAAGTACAAGATATAAATTGTATAATAATTTTATATTATTCATTCAGTGTATTAGTACCTGCCAATACATTTAACCTCTTTAAAGGTTGGCTAGTAAAGAATGCCTGCTGGCATTAAGGCCGCCTTTTGTATACCTTATTTATTAAAAGTCTCACAATAAAGTATAAAAAAAATATAATGAGGGATTGCCCGTGATCGGTAATTCTTTTTTAATTTTTTTAGAAATGATACTTATTAGCTACTGTAACGTATTAAAAATTTTACATAAAATATATTTTGTTAAATTTATTTTTGTTTGGTGATGTAAACTAGTATTACTTTCAGAATCATCGTGATTTTTTGTCAGTCAAGACTTTTAAAATGCTGCTTTATTTGTGGCCAAAAATAGATTCGACGAAATTACACCGTTTTTTCCTTGTTGCAAAACAGAACTTACTCTCTTGAGTATACGTTGAAAGAGTTAATAAAAATATTTATGCTTTTTAAATATATTTAAGTATGAAATAGTGTATGTGAAATATTTTACGGAATTTTTTGAAATGCATGGGCTACGATCCGACGGATGGAATGTTAGGAATTTCCGGAACCTGCATGTTAAAGCAAAACTTCGAAAATTCAAAGCTGTTTAGATCGTAATATATATATATATTAGTTACAAAGTGCGTATATTTTCATTTTGTTACGGAGTGGATTAAATTTAAATTTAAGCTTGTCAATAAAAAAATCAATATTGCAGTTCCACTCGATTAACAATGGACTGGGTTAGAAGCAATTATATCCAAGTTCTTCCGTGCGTTTGGAGCCATAAAATTTAAAGTCGATCGTTAAACTCAAAGACATCGATTTTAGGTCACCATCCAAACACTTTACCCAGAACAATATTTTAAGAGATACACACTTACTTATAAGCTTTGCGGAAACCTATTTACGCGAAAGATTAATTTTTTAATACAACTTTGTAAAGCATTATTATACAAAAAAGCGAGATGAGAAAGTTATCGGACCGTAAACGGCATGTTTGCTCATATTTTCACTAACTAGGATTTAGTGCACAACCCATCAACACAATCTGTGATTACCGAAACAACTTTTTCTTTATACTTACAAAAAAGATTGGCAAACTTAAATAAAAAATTAGTTATGTAAACAAAGATTCCACGTTGAAGGAGCAAGTGAAGTCACTTTTTGGTTATGATTGGATAGTAAAATTTATAGTTATTTCAGACTGAAGGGACTTCAGTCTAAGCTGTGTTTGTCAAAATAATTACACTAAGCTCTCAGTACCAATTCGTTATTTTGGTTTTCAACTATCGCTCATAATTAGATTGGGGTCGAGTTTTAATTGAAGGAAAATAATTAATATCATGAAACGATGCATATCAAAGTGTGTGCATGTAACAAAGGACAAAGGGATTGCTTTAATAACATCGACATACCATCACTGGTAGGTAGGTTTCTGTAATTAATTAATGATGCCGTTATACAGGATTTCAATTAAAACAGTAATCTATACGGCTATTACGTACAGATGGCATAAGTACATACGTAATATTAAACTATAAAGTATAACACAGAGCTCGCTGGTTCAATCAAAATACTGAAAGACAGAGTATTCTGGGTAAGATTTTTTTATACTTAAGCCTCATCGATACTTAACATCAAATAAAGTTGAGGTGTCGGCGTGAGTGTAGTCAATTTAAAAAAGAAAGTATTTCTGTTTTGTTGTTTATAAAAAAAAATATACGAATTCAACGATCGCTTGGAGGATCTCCGAGAAATATACGCGTTTCGTTGAATAAGAATGTTATTTGTATTACAATTCCTTCTTTTTAGTAAGTAATTTCAATAACTACGACGCCTTTTCAACAGAAATATCGCTATTTTCGTATCATATGAATTTTCCACTTTACCTTAAACGTCTAGATGACTACATTTAGCCATATTCTCTTGTAGAAATTGGGAGAATTTAAAAGTAGTCCTTAGAAAAATCTTCACTTTTGATACAACCTAATTTCTAGTATTATTCAAGACACGTTAAATACAGCTAATGAAGATGAAAACATATATTTTTCAACAATAATAAAAATCTCCACAATACGAAATTATGTTTACGTTCTCTTATTCAAATTTATTAATAATTTCTCATATTTCTCACACTATAATATAAAAAATCTCGGACTCCTCAGTAAAGTTAGAGGTTTACTTCAAAGTTCTACGTTTGAAAGTTCATAATTACGTGAAATATTCGCTTTATAAATAGCAGGTAAAAGCAGAATAGCGACGGAAAATAATTCAGCAAATTCTTATTGGACAAAGTACTGAGAATGCGTCAAAAGCAAGACTTTTATTTTATATGACGTTAAAAATTAACAAAGTTTGAAGACATACTATTAAGAATGTGGATAAAAACATATTCTTAAACTGAATCATTGATAAAATTAAAGGGCTTCAAATGCATGACAAAAAAGTTTATTTCATCAATGTACATACACGACGTTCAAAGTAGGTACTTTCAATTTGGCTGATTCGATGCCCCGTCGTGCTAACGGACGTGTAAAATAAGCAAATACTGAGAACCTCCCCATACTTAGAACATCAATAAGATCATGAAGAATGTTCGAACATCTCGAAAATAGGCTATAGAGTACATCTAATAGGGTTTTGAAATATCTAGCGCTAGATGGAGGTGAGATCAGCCTAAAAGGTGTACCTCGAATTAAAACTGCATATAATGAATGATGAGCCTTACTAAATCTGAGGCTGCAACTTCAATAAGCCTCTACATGGGTACTGTCATGATTTCAAATGGTGTCTCAGAAAATCAATAAACTGGCTTAACTAAACATGGGATGAATAATGTCTTTAGTTTCATTAAATAAAATTTTTATGATTTTATGAAGCACTGCCCAATATAAAGACGATATAAGAGTTATAGGTCATCGCATAGCGTAATTTTTCTAAAACTACGCTAAACGGGGACAGAAACATTTTTGATATCATTGCTTAATTTATTTTAAGGAATACAAATGGTTATGTCTCTATTTTCCATGAACGGTGGTTAATGAAACAAATAACAGGCACATAAATATTTTAAAATCACTCTTAATATAGATAATAACTTATTTTCATTACATGAGGCACCAATTTTCTTTAAAAAGTAGAAGCAATATATGAAAATTTCGTAAATATAAAAAATATAACTACATAGTGCATTTAGTTAGCAAGAGTAAATTTTAAGTCACGGTGAAGGTAAGGAAAGTTTGTTACTGGTCTACAGAACTAACGACATGGACCATTTTATTCAATTTTGCGACCATTTACTTTCGATCCATGACAAATTGGATTTTTTTCGATGCTGATTGCATCTCCAACTTCATCCGTACCGAACAGCAGAGTGCATAGCGGTCTAAGTTTAATTTCTGGGAAAATTCTCAGGAGTTTATTTAAAATGTTATAACATTACTATTACTATTAAATATTTTATTATTATAATTACAGCTTATGTTAAATAAAATGTCTGAAAAAGAAGTCTAGAGGAAACGCCCAGTTAATTTCATCATTTCAAGAAATATAAAATTCGAATGTTTTAGAATTAAGGGTAGTTTTATAATTTGTATAACGATCCATAACATTTTTTAATAAAAGCAAACATCAGTTATCTTATTCATAAGAAGCTAAAGAGTGAGTTTGTCACCGACTACTTATTGGTTGCTTGCGTAACTGTACTAGCCAATGGGGTGAAGCGAACAAATGCCGCGGCATTCAAATTGTCCATATACATTACAGCATACCATATATGCATAAGATGCATAAGAAAATTTAAATATTTTTAATTCACACAATTGTTGCTTATTTTATGCATTCAACTATATTTATACCACTTAAGACAATGGCCATTTCGTATGAGAGCTGCGATTTCTAGTATACATATATATAGTTAAAAGCTTTACCTTCCATTCTGGGGTCCTACGTTGCCGTCGTTGAATGAAGAACTAGCGGAAAGGTCTTTATCTGGGATTAATCCATTTTCCATACCGAGAGGGGCGATACATTGAGCTGAAAAGAATATTAACGGGTATTAATAAAAATTGTAAATATCTAAATGCTATTTGGAATTTTAAACTTTGTACGTTAGTTTTTAAAAGAAATAAAAATATAGCGGTGGTGTAACTTAAGTGATTATTCGTTACAAATGGTTTAGCAGCTTTAAATATTATAAAAGTTAAAAAGTTATATTTCCGGCGCCCTATGTTACAAACAACAGGGAAAGTGTATACATTTAATATTGATTTTGGTGAATCTGAAATACTTCATAAGTAATACAGAAAATTAAAGCCTTGAAGCTAAATATAACGAATTCAAATTTAATTTATTTACACAATTGTGAAATCAAAAGTTTACAACTCAAATCTAAATACATGTTCTTCAATAAAAAAAAAACTTAATTATCATTAGCCCGCGGCAGTTCCCCGCTCGATATAGGCGTTTCTCAAAAAACGCTACCTAGCCCAATTTTCGGAATAAAATCTTGTTGTTGTATAAATACATTTACAAAATTGGTATAATAGATAACTATAATACGAAATGTTTGAACGGGCATACTATACGTTACAAAAATCAAATTACGAATAATGATTAACGCATTAAAAGTAGAGTAGGCAGAACCAGAAAATAGGGAGGGTAGTGGTGGATCAACACGCGTTTTTGTATCGCTCCAATAGTTTTAACGTTTTTAAATAGAAATTATACGTT
>DWLS01004394.1:0-14048 GCA_018246255.1 Pachliopta kotzebuea | reverse complement strand
GGTCTTGAAATTATCTACAATCTACATGAACGCTAAAGTTTAACACGAACCTTTATCACATAACACGAAATATGTTCAAAATAAAAAGGAGACAAAAGCGTGTGATATATGGTATGATAACATAAAGTATACAAAAATAAGAAGTAAATGAAAAAGGATCATATCAGAAGTTAACTGCATCTATAATATAGTGACTAAGTGCTTGCCATGATTATGTTCCCTGGTTCGATTTCGAAGCTTTGTCTTATTGAGTTTTGTCGGTGGTAGTTTTTTGAAACTATCAGTAACCCATTCTCACAATATAGTAAAACTGTTGCCATAACAGTACTGCTGTATTCTAACTGTCAACATATGAAAGTGTGGGCGAAGAGGCTTTACCATCCATGACCTTATTAAAATCATTTGTGTTTGAGGAGAAATGTTAGCTCATTGTTGGTATAAAATGTACACGTAATATAATCATTTCATAATATATTTCTTATCTCTTCGCCAAAATTAACCTTTTGCTAAGTTTTTATTTTTGGTCTGTCATGCTATGTGTAAAAGGCTATGATCGTAGGTGAGGTCATGTAAATATAATAAAATAGGTTTTAAGTGTTAGTTAAGGAATACACGCAATACAACACAACTCACAAAACGGACCGTATAAATTTAAGAAGAATTTTGAATCTGAACGTCTCTAGATAAGTTTCAATCTAAGTAACTTCATAATCGAAAACCATTAAGTTATTGATAACTTCAAATCCACACGCAACATCCAATCCTTCCACATTTCGTTCGGCTTCTGCGAGAAACATGATCTCCGGAGTAGAATTTCCAGTTCGGAAAATAATTTCACCTCCGACATGAAGACGTAGGCGATGACCAGTAACCTATAAACCATGGGTGCACAGGCCATTTCAATGAGGCAGGTGGGCGGCGATTGACAAGCGAAGCGTGCTACACATTCGACGGAACCCGTATGTATACGCTCGTAAATATTGGGATACGCATCTCGAACACAAGTGGGCCCCCACGTCGAAACGCTGCGCGGAATTGAAATTTTATTTTAAGGATCAATTTTATACGTTTTTCCTTTGCCACTTTTTTGCCATTGACTGCGATTTTTGGACGGCCAAATCAATTTGCCGGAGTGGTATGCAATCAACCTCAAAAATTAAAGAGTGAATAAAAACCCATTTTACTTAAACGTTCCTCAATATTTTTTTTTAAAAAAATTGTTGTGTTTGATGCAGAATTTTTTTTCGACTAACGCCGTTAAATATTTATACTATTTTCTAAACTGAACAGAAGAGTTTGGGCGTTTATTCAAAAACATTTTATTTCATTTTCGTCTATAATTTTACATAAAAATCAACCAAACTTATTTTACTGTAGTAAGCGGGTAAACGATTTCAAAATAAATACGTTATATTTAGGCTTTCAACAGCAGGGTACAATGAATTGTATCATTTCAAAGACACAGTGAAAATCAGTATTATATATCTTCGGGATTTTCACTAACAAAAATCAATAGGTAAGGCGAATGATCAGCATCTCGTTTAGCGGATTTATATCTTTTAGCCAAATGGAAAAAAATACATTCTATGTACTATGTTTATGTTAAAAATTGTTAGTAATTTTTAATTATGTTATAAAAGTAATAACAACATAGCATATGATGAAAGATGATTTTCATTGTCCAGGTATCCAAATAAACGGTGCTGTGGTCAACTCTATATTACGCCTGGATATATTAAAATAACAATCCGAGCAAAGATGAAAACAGACATGTCGATTCTGAATGCAATGAATCAAAAACCCAAGCACTAAATGTTCATTGTATGCTTTCTCAGGTAATTAAAATTCTACGAGACCGTCCCTTATTTGTCAAGCGGCGGAGCAGCCGTCAGGCATCATCACACAGTAAATTCGACAGGCGATATTTCATCTGCGACTCCAAATAAAACATGGGCCGGCTATATTTAAAACGTCCAATCTGTCAACGGTCGAGAGCGCGTGTTGTGAGACGATCGTTGCAAACGATCCACGCATCTGTTGTCTATTTTCAGATTTGTCAAGACGACAAGACCACAGTCTGCACCGGAACTAAGGTAACCCTTTTTTATACTGAGAAATGTTTATGATGAAAGCTAATAACTAATTTGACACATAAAACAAGTAAATTAGGCCGAGTGTCCTTTTAGAACTGGGTACGCCCAAGTTACATACGTCTGTATAAATCATATTATCAGTTGAAAAATGTCAACAGCTGGACGTAGACCTCTCTAAAAAGTTCCTATTTATTTACTTATGCCTTATTCTTAGACAATAATGGCTTATTTCAATAGAAAACGAATTTGATGACAGTCGTCGTTTTTGTAAATTTTATAATATCCCTTAGCAAAATTAGATTTTTCAAAATTCAAATTGATGATACAATAAAAAAGAATGTGTGTTAAATAACAATAAGTCCATAAACTACAAATAGTTATTATTCGTAAATCTCATCCGCTCATCAGCATAGTTAAATCAGACATTAAGACCACGTGTTTACAAGCAGAACTTACAATTAACAAATCCAACAAGTTTTCCTCCAAACTAATAAACGTTATTAAACTAAACCATTAATGGGTTTTGTTTTAGAGTAAACGTTGTTATGGTACTTCTGTGCTCTTATTAAACTCAAACTTTGTTCTTAGTTTACAACAGTAATGCGGTTTGCTGTTGCGAAATGAAACATTTCATACAGATTTAACATATTACGGTCTTTCTTCGAGGAAATAAGATCAAGTTAAATAGTTCAGTGCATTATAATAGAAGATTGATAGAAATTAAATAAAAGTTGAAGATCATAGAAAAAATCTTGAAATTATTTGGATACAAAATTTATAAGGAAAGCATTAATGAAAATAAAGCGTACTGGAATTTGTGCCTTGTCACAAATAATTTCCTGTGCATTTTAAAAGGATCCACAAATGCAACTAACATATTCGGAAGAGTCGGGGGTTCGAAATACGATTGCATTTGTTGGGCAGCTTCCCTCCTCGCTTATCGCAATGCTTTGTAGTCGACGCATTAAGCTAATTTGAATGGCGGAAGGTCTGAAAAAAAGCCGTTGTTCCGTTTCTTCCATTTGCGCGAACAGTTGTCGGCTTGATTGTGGGGCCGTTGCAGGCACAAGACAGGACCATTGATCGGGTCTTTTTGATTTCACCGACCGCACGGTGCCCGCGCAAGTACGCATTTGGCCCGTCGATAATATAACGTTCATTACTGCAGCCGAGAGAATTCTTATTATTTTTTTTCGGTCAGAATACCGTTGCAAAGTCATTATGGTTTCATTTTTAAAGCCGAATGTCTTCAGTTAATAACAAACGTTCCAAATTACACTGTTATCGTATAAATAAATCCCAAATTATTTTAAACAAAATTGTTTTTTTAAAGCAAACAATTTGTTGTTTAATCTTTAAAATATTTATAAAGGTTTATTTAAAATTTTGCGCTGTAAAAAGATCGAATGTAGTGATACTGTTCGTTTTAGACGAACTTTAAAATAAGGTTCTCAAGAAGATGAAATCAGATAAGGCGTCGATCTCAGAATGTCATCACATTAACAAACGGATTTGCATCAGCGATACGCTCTCCTGTGCCTTCAATTTTAAGATCTAAAATGCTGTAAATAAGAGCGAACGATGTGACGAATTCCCGAGATGCTGCGTCGTGGGCGAAACTGGTGACAAACGACTCGCCCTGTCACAGCCCGTGATAAATAACTGATTGTGTTACACTGCATTTTGCCTTCATAATTAATTGACATCGGTTATCTCGGCGGTATTAAGGATGTAGCCGACTTTGATTACCAGTCGCGCTGTTATACGAATGGATGTACTTCTCCTCAATAAAATATCAAGCAATTATAATCGCCAATAACAAATGAAATGGATCGCTTTCCACGCTGCCGGTGTACACCCTGCGGTGTCGGATTAAATTTTTTATTGCTTTATTATTTTATATTGGAATTGCATGCGCGAAGTGCCTACCGTTTTTTACAGTTTACTTTTCAACCGGTCCCGGAGCTATAAACTCAGCTGGATTTAAACGAACGCGCCTTAAGCAAAGAAGCAGCTACCGCATTAATATCGTCGGAGGCCATTTGTTTAAGCTCGAAGTTATACAGGCTTTTATGAGAAAACACAAAACATTCGATTAAAACGTTTTTATTTCTCTTAATTGTTTTCTTTTAGTTTTATTATCAAACGTGTATGTATTTAAAAAGGTGTTCTATGACAAATAAGCGAAATAGTCGCACACAAAAATAGCGCGTGGCTTTCAGTGGCTGCGTATATAGTTAATTGCTGCGTTTTTTCTGCGCCCGACTGCTATGGATTCCGTAATTTGTCTTCTTAGAAATGAGCCGCGTCGTCGGATGCAAGCGACATGTAGATACGTCCCGTTTTTTGTAGACACCCCCTCGGATTTCAGCCGGCGTAAATTACGTTTTAGTAGAATACCCCGGGGAAACGTTAGACGGTCTCCATCGTAATTACTGTTTTAACTGCTGGGACAGGAACGTCAAATATAACTTATTTTAGTGACTGAAATTTCCTCCGGTGTCACTCTGCTGTGCTGCTTTCGTTTGGCAGATTTAAAAATGAATTTCCGACAGAGGTGATTGATTAAAAATACATTACGTCTGTATCGCCTGAATAATTGAAATCGGATTTCGTGCAGCGCTGCGGTCGCATTTCGGTACGACATAATGCAATCAATACTTTGACGTACACAATGCGGTTGGATTTTACGATCGCTTACAAGATTTACGCCTGCCGCTTACGCTATTTACGCGTACCGCTTTCGGTATTTACGATTACGTACCGGCGTAATGCGCCGATATTAAAGCGGCCCTGACCCTCGACGCCGCAGACGGCGAACATATTAAGATTCGATCCCAACGCGTCGAACAATTTACATACAACAACACGAACTATGAAGTGACTGTCTCGACATCACCCGAAAAAAAAAGAAAAAAGAAGTGACTGTCATAATTATAAATTCGAGGAATCCATTCAAAATTAACACTAATAAAAGACAAAAGTTAAACCAATATTGACGAGCATCGATAAACATTTACAATACAATCAAATATTTACAATTCAATGATTATTCTACTAAAATCACAGAGCAGTAGTATCTATTTCAAAACAAACAAAAAAACATGGATGAGGCTTAATCGTGATGCTATTCTATGTTGATTTATAAAATATTTCCAGTTCAAAAGACCCGTCCAACTTGTACGGGAACACATACACAGGCGAGTTATTCCAGTCTTTCGCCGTACGATTATAAGCGATGCAGCGGATTCCCATTGCGGGTAACGTCCACAACAAAAGGTTGAATATATGCCGTTCCTACTTCACGACATTAACTTTCAAGAATCGATCTAGACGGTTAGCTATTACAATATCATGTGAAACGAGTCGTCAGCCGACATCGTAATACCATAAAAATCTAATAAAAACAACCAAGTATGGATAACAATGTATTCAGTATTTACAACGTTCATATCGCGGATGGCGTGGTACCGGTACTCTACTATTTTGTGAGTCAAATATTTATGAGCTTTGACTTTGATGTTCGCCTGCGGTTTGTTTAGGCGCAGTACTTGAAAATGATGAATTATAGCCGTCGTTTCGAGTGGTAGTAGTTTGTACGGAACGACGTTATCTTGAGGTGCATTAGGGTGAAAGAAATAATCCATTAGAGGTTTTGAGATTACTGTGTTATCTAAAAATAAAACTATTGCTCTGTGTTTATTAACTTCTGTAGCTGTATTAATAATATTCATTTTTGTATCTATTTTTAAGTTTCCTTTAAAATAAGAAATCTGAAGAAATGTTTACTTACAAAAATATGTCAGAAGGTATAAAACTATTGAAGTCGACAAACTGGCTTTACCTAAACAAAACCGAGTTATTACTTTAAATAGAAAAACCGGATAATGAATAAAAATGTAAAAGGCCTATTATTATTTGTGGTAGATTCGTATTACAGTATTAATTATTTCTACCGCCAAACGAAAGGAAAATTACTATGAAGGTAGAAGACATTGCTAGAGTAGCGAAATTTAATGTCTTATGTCTCAAATGGTCGAACATAATGCGATATAAGGTCTTTAATCGTAACCTAGGTATATCACTTACAATCAGGAGAACAAAGTAATAATTAAAAGTGTAAAGTAACGAAAGAAAACAATTGTAGATCGCGCAAACTCGAACCCTCTAATAAATTCACATATTAATGAAGGAAAAATAACCATTATTCAGATCTGTTGTAAATTTATGTGTATATGATGAATATTTAAATTAAGATACCATTGAAACAGAACCTGAAATTGCTATTACAAAAGGATTTGGGATCGATAAGGTGATTGTAAAAAAAGGCTTCTTAATCCTGGTGACGTCACGAGAACAGCAACCCGTCAGCAGTTCCCGCGCGAGTTGTAATGGTTCAATTCGAAGTTAGCCAAGTGACATCAACAAAAATACAATGAAAGTTCCTCCTGCCCTCCAAGTTATACAGCCTCACTATGGAGTAGTTACTACCAACTGTTCGGCGGAGCGACTCGCCGAATGTTATTCAACTTTTATTTTACAGTGCGAAACCAATTCTCCAAGTTTCCGATTGTAAAAATTTGCTTTTATTGTTTATGGTTATAACGCGAGTTTAACAAACTTATCGATACGTACAAACTTATATTGTTTCCGTTTATAGATATTATGAAAATCTGTATAGTGCAAATGTTCTTCCTACTTTCTATTTGATTAAAATATAACTTGGAGTTCCAACATCGTAAAAGTATCTTTGTACTTTAATATTCGACTAAACTTTTCATATATTGTATTTTGAAAAGAACCTAAAAATTAAAGACGCTTTGATATACCAAACGTTATTTGACGGATAAGGATTTAATGATAAGTATAAGAGATAATAACGATTTCGTATTACTTATTTAACAAAACGATAGATAAGGAAGACGTTCACCTGATGGTTAATCTACTCTTAAAAACGTGGTAGAATGATAAACATTACAAATTGTAACCGTTCCTTTAAAACAAGTTTCTTTACTACAATATTACTAATCAGCCTGCCCCTGTCTGTATATATATGAAAAGAAAGAAAGAAATCTGTCATAGGGGCAAAGGACATTCCATAGTTTTTTTTAAAAAAAGCTAATATAATTCATCATTACATTTTTTGGGTTTTTATTTTTTTTTTTGGGAGTGTCATTGGTTAAAAATTGAAGGAGTGATGGATGGGGACATAAAAAAATGTTTCACTCAAAAATAAGATATGGGATCAAATGGGTTGGGAAATATTGGTCTAGATGGTCTCTAGCCCCAAAGAATTACACTTTTCTGATTTATAAAGGGCATTAAATTAAAATTATAACAGCGTGTACCGAACGTCCAAGTTTCCCAACGGCACAATGAAATCATTGATTATTCGGAAGCTAGACACTACGGCATTCGCAGTCCATTAAGTAACAATAACCGCGGGACGTGGTGCTTCCGTTGTCTACATGAAATAATGTTGCCACAAATAACACTTTGTGTTCCACCACCAATAATTACAGCGAGCAGTCCGAACGCTATCGGGCCAATGATCTATGAATGGTGACAGTTAGTTGAAATTGTTTCGTGTCATCTATTACTACTGACGAGTGGATTATACTGGACATATTATTGTTTCACTGTACATTACAGTAACATTTCGGAGAAATTTCCATCGTACCAGTTTAAATAAAAAAAAACACGCTGTATTTCATATTGATATAAACAAATCACATTAAAGCCTTACTCGAGTACATCCATTAGTTGATAAATCACTTTGAGTTCAGAAATAGATTTTTTTGAAGTACTCTTTCTTCATTGCTTTTAGATTTATTACGATCACTGAAAAAAATATTATGCTTACTATTTTATTGTAGTTTTCGTGACAGGTTTTTCCCTTTAGAAATAATTTTCTCTTTTCGGAACCAACAACGTATTTAGTTCACTATTTTATAGCATTTGTTATTTTGACTATTTACTGCGTTAAAAATATTTATTACACTGATTTCAATTCATCACTATAGAAACTGAATATAATATTTGTAATAGTTTATAAAGATAAACATAGATTTGTAAGTTTGCATATAAAACAATAGTTATAAGTAAGATGCCGCCGATTAAGTTAAGCGACCGCAAATATTCAGATTATTTAGAGAAGCTCTTGAAAGCGACCCACGAGCGTGTCTGTGGGTAGTTCAATAAACTAAAACATGCTTCACTTAAATTTATTCAATATTACATCTTTTAACTTAAATCCTATGAACAATAATTACAATAATTTTTCAAAAAAAATATTTATACTTTGAACCGTTTGTTTTGTTATAGTTATCCTGGAAACCGTCGGATCGCGTTAAACGAGACTCGCTTATGTTTAGCTGAAATATAATTTATAATATAGCCTAGTTCTAAATAAAATATTCTTTTGTATTCATAAAAATCTTGTTTGTAGTTGTTTATCCTTAAATATGTATTTTTATCTAAATATTATTTTTACTAACCCTTTATAACTTGCCACAAGATGTCACTGTTTTATATTGATAATAGTATCTACTAACATGAATAGATATTTAAAAATAAGCGGAGATAAAGTAAAAATTAACTAGCAGAACTATTTCTGCAGACAATCCGCTATTTCAGTATAAAATTTAAATTAGTGTTTATAAAGTATTAAACAATTGTCAGCTCCCTGTGAGCCTTGATATCTACGTAAGATGGGGAACACCTGTAATATTCACGGTGAAGTTTGCAGACACTTTAAACGTAGTTCCACTTATGTTAACTATTTATGCAGAGGAGTCAACAGAAATAGTTCCAAGCCACAAAGGGATGTAAGAAAACTAAATAATTCCAAAAAGCAAAGATAAAATTAAAAAGCTTTGCATTATTAATAAAAAAATGCTTTGAATAGACTCCTTTGAGACCAGTTTTAATGTAGTATAACGAGATTAGCTTAAATACAAAATGATACAAAACGAAAAATTTCATTTGCACCCAGACTACATAATGTTTCATCTATATGCTTTACATTATCCATTAACGATTAAATTAATACAACAAGAATTCAACAGAAATTCATAGTTTTCTCAATCTTCATGAAAAAATTACACCTAAAATATTTCTAGTAGCAAACAATGGTGACAGATAACCTTAATTTCATAGAGAATTAAATGACATCGAAGGTGAATACAATCTAGCATATACCGCCCAGTAAAAAGTTGTTAAGTATGTGGGTTTAAAAATCCTTTTTACTATCCAAACTTCACCACATGTACCCAAATTTCATCAGAAACCTGTGTTTTTTTGTACAGAAAGTGGACAAACGAGCGAACAGGTACGCATGATGAAAAGTGATTACTGACGCATTGGCGTCGCGACACTCATAGGGTCGTGGTTACGTTACCGACCTTGAAGGAGGTATTGGTACGCTCTTTTCCTGAAAGCCCTAATATTGTTTTGGTTGATTTTTTTCGTTGAATTAATTGAAATGTGTGTGGCGCAGAAAGATTTATATACAATGATCATATCTTTGACCTATTTCAAATTGATGTAGTGTCAACTCAACATCTTTCATTTGTTGCAAAAAAGTTTGAACGTGTATTTTACGGCTTTTCGTCATCTATCTTTCGGAATGCTGCTGCTGGTGGAATCGCCAGTTTCGGTTGAGCTGTTATATAAAATTTTTGTGGGTTGTTGTTGAATTTTTACTGGCGCGTAAAAGTGTCCCCGATGGCCTATTCAGCAAATAAATGAATTGAATTGAATTTAAAGAGGCCACAGGCATGGAAAATGCTCATTATTTCAGTACCCTCGCTACGAATTGTCCTTAATCGTCTGATTGACAAAACGGCCGTTCGGATTTAGATTTCTGGATTAAATTTGAATTTGGTACTCCATAGAAACACAAGGCGGTTAACCCTTTCCCCCTTGGTAAGTGGTTGTATTTTATTCGAGTAACCCATTCCCAATTTCAATTAAAGCTATCATTAAATTTGTATTGAAAGGGTTTCCCTCTCTTCAAAAATAATTAAATTAAGTTAAGGTGTTTTATTAATAATTCTAATTTCTAAAAAGGTTTGTAATTAACTTCGATTGATATTTTTCAAGGGGTTTACTTTTTTGAAGGAGCAGCGAAACGTTATACATTTTTCCCTCCAATCAGGAACTCACAAATATCTTGGCAGCTCCCGATATTCAGGCCGCTTACGTCCCCGAATGTAATGCCAAACCAAAGTCAGCGTAAGCCTTGCCAAATCTCTTTAAGTTGTTTTGTAAGTACACAGACTAGGATTCTATTCCAAACTTGCGACGCGTTTCGGAAGCATTAAATAATTGAGACCACTTTAAACATTTAATTGATTGTTGATAACAGTGTGTTCAATAATTAATTTAATAAATGCCTTTAGTAATTGTTTTATTAACTACTGAAGTTACAGTAATTAAATTTGTAATGTATATTAACTAAAATATCTAGTACCTCGAAAAAGTTATCAGAGTTTGTAAACACAAGTTTCGACCATATGATCACAAAACATTTTTTTTTAATAATTAAGGTGAAGTTAAAAATAATAATAGAGGCTTATAAAGGTGTTTCAGCTGTTTAAAACACAATCAACTATTACGTCTGTATTACAATAATTTCTTTAAGAACTGTAAAGCAGCCGCAGTGCGAAATAATAGCTGGTGCCAAATTGCTGGAGCTGCTCCCGTCTACGCGTCATTTACCACCGCCGCTAGGTAATTCCTAGGAAAACTACAAACTAACGTTTATTGCCTTAAAATGGAGCAATGCGAAAACGGAGATGGGCCAGCTATAAATCATGTGATTTCGTGGGTCATTAATCTTAATAGAGTGTGTCTAATGTTGTGTGAATAAGGTATGACCTTAAAAAACATTACCTTCAATGATTGGTGTCCAGATTTAGAATACATATGACAACGGTAAGTTTTAACAAATATAATGTATCATCTTTTTCTTCTATAATAAAATTAAGCGACAGACAGGTAAAGAAACTTATCTTTCTTATACGACGAGGCGATGAGAAGAGCGGGGCGTTCGCCGTACTTGTTTGTACAGTAATTTTAATTGGGCTACAGTGTTCTCTAACATCAATTACTACTTACTAGCAGAAAAAGATGTTACTCATCTTAAATTACAGCAAAAAAAAACTTCATCCAATGTGAAATATTGTCCTTTTTTTATTGATCAAGGCTGCGAAATGAGTAAGACGTTTATCTGATGTTAGGAGATTCGTTTGCCCATAGCAGCACGGCGCTGGTTAAGATGGTATAAACAGCACCACACCACATTTCACTCGTCATCTCGTCGTGCCAAATCTCGTTATCCCAGTAATTTCACTAGCATGCGGCACCCTTCAAACTATAAAACAGTAATGTTTGCCCATTACTGTCTACGCCAGAAACAGGTTTTGCTGGGGTATTTACCAAGACGGCCTGCGGCACCGGAGACCTACCAGTAGAGTGTCTTAGTGCAAAGGTTGACAGAACCTGAAAATAATTCCAAAATCTGATTGAAAGCTGCTTACATGGAGTCTCTAGGTCATGCCAAGTTGATCTTTAAGCTATAAATTTATCTTTAAATACCCATTTTATGTTTTCCCGATAAAGTGGTAAACGCTTAATTAGATATACTGCTGCGTAATTAGTCATGTCATTGTTGTACATTAACAGAGCGACGGATGTATGCACCATTGCCTCTTCCTCTACACCACGTCGCCTTTCAAATTTCTCGAAACTTTTCGGATAATTAAAAACTTTGGGGCCAACAACTTCTCTTTGTTTACAAGATGGTTGTTAATTAAATTTTAATGCTTTAACACACGAATCGAAATAAAGTGAATCGATTCGCGTCGGACATCGATTGTAAACTTCCTTTTAAAGGGTTTAATTAAAACGCGACTCAAATCCTTTGACGTGCTCAGCGTGTTTTAATTTACCTTGTGGTCTGCCTTGTATGTTTAACTGTATTTATTTTGCAGGCGAAAGTTTCATGTAAATATGCAAACTGGACAGCTGAAAGGAAATCTGATGAATTGTTATTACCTATTCATCAGCTTTTACAACTTACAATTAAAACACGTCTGTCGCACTCTTCGTATACATTACATAAATAAATCTATTTGTTTCTAATTGACATTAATTCATCAGCCAATAGATATATACAGCTGGACATAGGTCTCCCTAATGGTAGGGAGTATAGGCCGTCTCCCACCATGCTAGCCTAATGCGGGTTTCGTTTGTTGATTAGCAGGGTGCACCGCGAGCAGGTGAGGTTGTGTCAAGTCCGTGTTGTGTGGGACCCTTTACACCCCTGTTTTAATGACGCAATTAATCATTGTATATTTTACTCTAAGCATAAATATGTATAGTAATATTTTCATAATTCTTAGTTGTATTGGAAAGGGTAAATAAAATAATGAAGTGCTGTTGTTTAGGTACCACCGCAGCTCCTATAGCATCCGACAAACAGTCCTGTGCAATCATTATAATGTCTCGGTGTGAAGGGCGTTGTAAGCTAGTTAAATTAATGGGGTAACGAGACGTAATTTCCTTGAGACCTTGTCTTAACGCGACGAGCGCAATGTGGTGCAGTATACCATCTTAAATAGCGTCACGTTGTAATAAGCAAGCGTATCACTTCCCATTAGTTCAACCCCTCGCTCGCCTCATGAAATCAAAATAAAGTATTGTTTGGTTAAACGCAAATATAAAAAAATAACATTAACGCTATTAGCAATCAATTAAGTTCTAGATACACGATCTATAAATCAACAATAGTTTATCTAGCAGAGGTTTTTTGTTCTGTATTTTCAGGAAGTTAGGCAAAAGTTGTTAAAGGCGATACCTCCAAGTTCTTGTATTTTGTTCACAATAAATCATTGTTTGTAAGTGCTAATCATTCGTACAATAAAACATATCCGCGATTATTGGTACGTGAGAAGACGACGGCTAGAAGTGAATTGCGTATACAATAAGGGATGCGACGGAAGCTGTTATGACGACAACGAGCTACCCTGACACTTCTGAGAAGGGTCTATTGTAAGGTGCGCTGTACGTACCAAACTTTTACACCGTATTACGTTTAATCTCGCGCAAGTAAATAACGAAGTAATTCCCACTTATTTCGCCTCCTGGTGTTAATAAAAGCGAATCCTGTTTTACGAGTTATAAACATCCTGCCTACCATATGCGGGTGGTCTTTACTTTATTAGAGTTTAGTAAAATTAGTTAACTTTACGCCGTCTGTTACGGTAAATTGTCATAGAAACTTTCCTTTCACACGCCATAAGTTTATTTACGAGGTTACAAACAAACTAACCGTGTTATACGATCAAAGTATGTAACTTTTGAAAATTAGTAATTATTGTTATGAATATAACTCACCTAATAATAATTAAAATGGAATACTTTGTGGAGACAATAAACGTTTTACTATAGCCATTAAAGTAATTTGTATTTCACTGGTGGCAGGTCTGTTGTTGGAGACCATCAAGCTACCACTGCAGTTCTGGTTTCTGCTACAAACTTTGCTAAACATTAATATATTCCGATTTGAGAGGCGTTGAAATCTAGAGTAATTACTGGAGTAACGAGAATTAACACCTTATGTCTCAAGGTGACGAACGCAATTTGGTGCTGTGTATACCATTTTAATCAGCGCCTCGTTGTTATGAGCAAGCTTCTCACTTACTATTAAGTGAACGTCTCGCTCGTCTCCTGGCCTCGTCGAATTAAAAAAAAATTATATTTTCATACACAAAGTTCCAAGAATCTATTTATACACCGTGTCGAGATAATCTTAGTCCCTGACGGGATCAACTGAATATATTTTATTCATAAATGATCTACATTGGTACATAAAAAATCCATTTCAGATTATTTGAAAAAGGTTCATATAAATAATTTATTAACTTAATTATAAAAAGATACAGTACAAGT
>DWLS01004393.1:0-14049 GCA_018246255.1 Pachliopta kotzebuea | reverse complement strand
ATACATAAAAATATACAATAAATACCCCGGGGCCTGTATTATTAGACTTTTACCCAATACTGTTAATAAAAACGAGTATAAGTTATATTTGTCCTTTAGTGATACACACTGCCGTCAACGGGTCACTGGATTCAAACAGCATAAGACTGTATTTAATGCTATTACTAGAGACCTATGCCCAGCAGTGGACGTCCAACAGTTGAAATTATGATGATAAGTGATACCTGACGGTAAATACTTATACTAACTAAACATGGCTCAATCCGTTTAAAACTATAGTTTGTTTTTCTTTATCATGTTAGCTTTTATATTATATCAATTAATACATGATAAACGTATGCAGGTAGATGTAGTGTTAGAAAATTGTCCACAAGGTCAAATGTTTTGGTGAAGGTCGCAGGAAAATGCTGAATGCGAGCACCGCATGATCACATAGCGTAGAGATCCATTGATAGAGCATTATAACCAGCTAAGGGAGTCTGTATTAGTTGATGACATATTAAAAAAAATATGTCTCTTTGTTTGCTTTATGTAAATTCTAAAAGTGTAGAAGCGATTTTGTTATGTCTGCTGTTATTAAAAAGAAGGGTTCCGTGGATAATTTGCTACAAATAAAAGATTCACGAAAGTGACTACTACTTGGCAATGATTTAAGTGGTACATTGATAAACGCTTTAAGCGATAACTTGTAGCCTTCTTTTATCTGAATGTCCTTTCGGAAGTAATATTCTCCTACTTCACGAAACCATAAAAAGGATTTAACTGCAATAAAGTTACTTGCTCTAACACGACACTAGTCACATTTATACTGTACTCGTCACCCTGGAAATCTATTCGTTCTCTTTCCAGTGCATTGCGATATCGGCGGTGTGCTGCAGCATCGTGTGCAATGTTGGATTCGTCTTCGGCTTCCCCGGGGTGCTGCTGCCGGCGCTTCACCAGCCGGACTCCGACATACCGATCACCAAGGTCCAGGACTCGTGGATAGGTAACTGTCCGAGATTACAAAGACCGGAATATCACGGAGCACAAGCGTCCGTGCAGTAAGTGATAAGCATGACCGTAATCAGTATATTTATAGAGCGCTATGTTACTTTAGTGCTTTATCATTGTGTTATTGCATGTGAAGGCGACTCCTTTGGGAAAAATTATAATTTTAGCGGACAGCAAATGTGCAGCATATAGCTCATTGCACCTCTGGAATCAGAGGTACATCGATAGCTTGAACCATTCTAAGGCGAGTTATAGAATTTAATAGCATGAATAGACTTCTGGCATTGGAAAAGATTCCTTCGCACTTTGGCGTAGACGGTAACGAGAAGGCAGACAAACTGACAAATGATGGTGTTGCAAATGGCATTGAAACTTAATAATTGGCATTGATAATTAATTTAGAGTATACGGAAATTTTGAATAAAGTAAACAATAAAATTAACACAAATTGGAAAGATAATTTTATCAAGGTAGGTATTTGGTATAAATCATTTCTGTGTGTACCATGTACCGTGGTTTGACAACTGTAACATTTGTAGGAGTCATTACTTATAAGTTACGTTCCGGACACATTCCACTTAATAAGTTCAAGCATTTATTTATTTATTCAGAAAACCAACAGCGTAGACAATATAAAATAATTTCTATAAATATATTAAGAGAAAAAGCTAATTAGAGGTTTCCATATATAACTTTGTAAGAAGTTGGTATGCGCAGATAAAACATTAATAAAAAATTTTGATATTAATTAGTGAAGAACTACAAACGAAGAAAGCAAATAGGGGAGAAAAAAAAGAAAAAAGTAAATGAAAGTAAATGTGGAAAATCTAACAAAAAGTAAATAGCGTTTTGTTTAGTCTGTAGTCGTTAGTATATGGTAGATGGTAGTTTAGTGTTCAATTTTGTCAAGAACAGCTCTAACAATGTGTTATTTGAATGCATTTAATAAGATTGGTGGATTCCGTAAATTGCGAGGTTTGTGCGAGTGTCTACGGACTAAGCCTATGAGAAAGATATTGCTGGAGAGCTTCCAAGCTGATCTTGGTCTAGTATACGCAAGTCAGGATGTTCTCTATGCACCAGCATCAGTGACAGCAGGAACTTTGGAAGGAAAAGTGATTTGAGGCACAATGGTACCGGTATAACCTACATAGGTAGAAAGGTTTAAATGTAAAGTAAAAATCATTGTGTTTTATTCTTTAATTCATATTAGTTTAATTAATTTGAATAAAATGCAAATATACCAGGTAAATAGTTTAAATAGTGAACATAAATAACAGATGAAATTCATCATCGACACAGAACAAAGCGCTCATAAATAAGCCACAGTACAATTGTTTAATTAATTTGCAATCAGATATTATTTGCATAATTAAGCTATCAGTGGTTTATTGGATTGTTTCATAGACAATTATTCTTTTAATCCATAATTTAAAACAAAAAAATAAACCATACTGTCAGTTCTTGTCTGTCTGTTTGTTGTTTCGGTAATATCAGAACTGAATGAACTTTCTTTTAATTCGACGAGCATGGCTTTCACTTGATGGTATAACTTGCCCATAACATAGCGCTCGTTAGGATGGTTCACACAACACCACATTGCGCTGGTCGCTTTGAGATATAAGATGTTGTTACGTCTCGTTACCACAGTAATTTCTCTAGAATACAGAACCTTTCAAACTGGAACAACAGTAATGTTCGCAGTTTACTATTTGGCGATAAAAACAGGAGCTGAGGAGGTATATACCTAGACGGTATACAGCAAAAGAGACCTACCATCAGTAAACTACTTTAAATTAAGAGTTTACTACTTTTAACAAAATGAATTAGGTTGTGATGCAGAATAGTTAAAACTTTTGAAATGTTATACAAATTCCAGCCGCAGTGATCAGCATCAGCATGCTGATAGGAAACTTCATCACCCCGAGCGTGATGGATCGGTATGGGCGCAAGGTTGCTCACATCTTGGCCAGTCTGCCCGCACTTGTCGGCTGGTTTCTTCTAGCCGCGGCGATCAACAGTGAAGTAAGTTAAAGTTACGATCCACACCTATCTCTTACTTCTGGAACATGTTAGCTAACTCTGAGAAGGTCTATTGCTTTTTCATATACTTAATTCACTTTAAAAAACTATTATTTTCAGATGCTGATTGTAGCAAGATTTCTACAAGGGCTCTCCGGCGGCCTGATACTACCGCTTCGTTCAGTACTTGTCGGCGAATACTCAAGTCCGAAGTACCGAGGTGGATTCCTTACTACAATATCGCTCGCACAAGGCTTAGGAATATTTCTGGTCCATTTTATAGGCTCCTTGTTGAGCTGGCAACGCACCAGTATAATTTGTGGGGTAGTTACTTTCATAAGTCTCATTATGGCGTTTTACTTGCCAGAATCTCCTAGTTGGTTAGCCGTTAAGGGCAAGTATGATAAAAGCAGACAGGCTTTCCATTGGTTGAGAGGCGACGACGAAGAAAAAGAACTCGAAGAATTGATACAGTCACGAATCAAATTTAGGAACGAGCAAGAAAGACAGGCGAAGGGGTCGGCTGTAAACCGCATGAACACCTTAGTTGGTAATATTAGGAAGAGGGAGTTTTATTTGCCAGTTATCATAATAACTCATTGCTACACAATGATACAAGTTTGTGGGAACGTAACCATGCCCGCATTTTCAGTACTAATTATAGAAATTATGATGAGTCCGAAGGTAAACGCTCACGCTTGGATGGTCATCCTGGATTCTTTGAGAATCGCTGTCAACGTGGTCGCCGTGTTTGTTATAAACAAATTTAAACGTAGAACTATTTTATTTGGAGCTGGTGCGTTGTGTACAGCCGTCCATATAAGTATTGCTGGTTATGTGTATGCAAGAACAAACGCTCTACTATCTTACGATGCTGAATGGATTCCCGGTTGTTTGATTATTTTGCAATTTTTGAGTGTAGGACTGGGCATAGTGCCGATGCCTACTGTTATATCTGGTGAGCTGAGTCCTCTGCAGTTCAGAAGTATAATATCTAGTATAGGTATAGTAGTTTTAACTGTATTTATGTTCTTAATTCTGAAGTCATTTCCATTATTAATCGATAGTATAGGCTTGCACGGTACTTACACAATATACGCTGCTGTGATGATTTATGTATTTGTAGTGCTCTGGTTCATTTTACCGGAGACAAGTGGAAAGACTTTACAGGAAATTGAGAATGAGCTGAAAGGTAAAGATTTGAAAAATGAAGACCTTGAAGCAAAGGTTAATTTGAAATCAGAAACAGGTGTTAACGATAATGATGGGTCTAGATAAAGTGATGAAAACGACAAATCATGTTATCGATTCATTACCGTAGCAATTAGCAATATTTACATTTAATGAGACCAATAATCCTTCCAAACAATTGGAAATAATTATTAAGGAAGTTTTACCCTGAAAATGTATTTCGTTCGAGATTTATTTATAGTCTGTTCATCATACTTAAGGGAGTACTTAAAACTAATTTGAAGCCATGCCATTGTTTTCTGTGTTAAAAATATATTATTATTATAATTTGAAAACGGAACGTTTATATTATTATTCACCAATCTCACGTGGCAATGAGCACAATGTAGTGTTGTGCAACATACGACTTTGTGTTGTCTTTATGCTCATTGTTCTAAACAACTTAATTAATCAAATGATTTTTTCTCACTGTGACTTCAAAAAAATAACTTTTCGCATTTGCTTCACTAAATTTCATATTTATTTCATATGAATATAACCGACCTACTTGAGTGCTCGAGTGTCGATTTTTTACGTGTATTGGGATTAAAAACACACATTGTTCACAATGCTATGTTTTATAAATAATGTGTTTATGCTGATTAAAATACATATCTTCTCCAAATAAATTGATTTTCACAACTTTCAAAAATTATTATTTCATGTTATTACTCTCGTTGAAACACGAAGGTTTTAAATGTGCGTCAGCTGCCTTCTCTAGAAAGGCCTGAAAAATATAAGCATAGGTGGTTCTGGTTCCTCTGTGGCTGCATTCAAAAGAGGAAAATAAAAACATGTATTAAGAGTTTTTTGAAATTTATTAAACTAATCTCGGCTAAATAAAATACTATCAAAAAGGTCTCATTTTGGACCAATTTCTTCTTTTAAAGACGACGATCGTGTAACCTCATAAAGCATGAAGTCCATTCAGCCATTTAATGATTCTACTTAGATTTTAGACACTTTGCACTTGTTGTTACATAGTATCCTTTGCAACTGTTTCTAGCAGAGGTATTTTTCGCATTTAATATAACGGCGTTGGTAGCTAGCTCTGTCTGGGCAAAAGTTTATTCATCGCCTCTATATTTGTTTGCATCTCTGTTCTGCCTCGGAACTCCTCTTCGATCTCCTGTAACGTTTTGTCCTTGGTCTCTGGCACCATCAGCCAAGTTACAATCAACCCATAACTGACAATTGCTGCGTACACCATATACATACCGTGTAGACCCAAGCTCGAGAGCATGGCCAGGGCAGTTTTTGTGCATACCATATAATTAACGCAGAAAAATATCTGACCAAACATGTTGGATATTCCCCGGTATTCGGTCGCGAATATTTCCCCTGCGAGGATGTTCGGCATTACGAGATTACCCACGGAGAACGTCAGCACGTGAATGTGGATAAGAGTTTTGCCAATTAAAGGGTGATCAAACGCGAGAAGTTCATGAGTTTTTGCGTATGAATAAACTATTATAACTATGTATGATAAAATGTTTAAGGAAATCGTTATTGCGAGCATAAGTCGCCTTTGGAATTTTCTTATAAATATAACTGTACAGACACTGGATACAGCTCGCAGGATATCAATAGAGAGCAGCATCAGAGAAATGTCAATTTCTTGTCCCATTAATCTATAGAATATATCAGAAGTATAGGCATCAAACACGTTCGCTGATGACCATTCGTTAATAATGTGCAAATGTAAGATTATTATAATAGGCTTGTAAAACTCCTTCTTCTTCCACATTTCGAAAAAGCCAGTAATTTTATTCCTCAGTGTCACCAATAAACTTGTTGGAACTTTTCCTTGTGACTCGGACACGTGTTTAGCGATCATTTTCTCCAGTTCTTTTTTTTCCTCCGGATACCTCAACCAATTAAATGCAATCCTGCATTCATCGTACCTGCCCCGTGCAACGTAGTAACTCGGTGATTCCGGAGAAAACAGAATTATGATTATGTTTAGCAACGCTATGCCACAACAAAATGCCGAAGCGGTTTTCCAAGAGAAGAATGATCCAATCACGTGAAGACTTAATACTCCTAATGAAATACCCAACGCCATAGTAGTCAAAAAAGCTCCTCTGTACTTCGGACTCGAATATTCCCCAATTAGAACCGGAATGACAATGGAGGCGAAACCGAGGCAGAAACCTTGGATGAATCTGATGAAGAGAATCATATGTATATCGGTAGTCGTAAGCAGTACGCCCCAAGTAACAGCGAGGATTGCAGAGCGTGCAAGGTTTACAGTCTTGCGCCCATATCGGGACATCAGGAATGGTGTCATCAGTAAACCGAAGAACAAAGATATACCGTTGATAGATACTGAAAGCAAAAACGGATTTAGTACTATTTAACAATTCGCAAGTTAGAAAATAGTAACCTAAGACTATTGTTTGCTTTTAAAGTATACACAATTTTATTTATAAAATTATTAGGGTTATTATCAAATTGACACTATTTCAATATTTTATAACAATTTATGAATTAATAGGAAAAGATAATATATCAAATTTGATTCCAGTTAAAAAAAATTTTACCGATCCATGAAGCCTGTTCATCATCAATGTTCTTTATGAGTCTCAGCTGAGGTAACATCACAGAGGTGAATGCCATTACCTGACTAGTAGATGCCATGCCTAATGAAACCCCTAATATAGCGAAGCACTGAAAATAGAAATGTATATAAATAAAACTAGAGTTTTACAAGGGTAGTTAAAGTTATTTCTGCATATGTTAAAGACAAGAGAGAATTTATTGAAGGAAGAAATATTTAAGACCCAAATATTCAATGAAAAATAGAAAAAAAAATACACTTGGTATTAAAATGAATCCTTTTCATTAATTTTTGTTTAATTAACGCGACTCAGTTTGAAATTGATTAATGAAGTCAAGTGTAGATTTTAATGAGGGAGCCTAAGAAAACTTTAGAATTGCGAATTACTTCTTTCCAGAAGCCACTGATGACGATCTTCTCTTAGATTTGCTATTAAACCTTATATACTTTCATGAGTGATGAGTTTACATTAAATAATAATTACAAACAATAATATTAATTAATACGGTGTGCCGATAAGTTAGTAGTATCTGGTTTTCAATGCAATGTGAAGCTATGCACACAATCTGAAGATGCTCCTTTGCATAGCAATGAGGCGCTACGTACCGTGTGTACTCAGCACAAACTGGACATCTGGCGCGAAGTCGATTGGTTGCGTAAAAATCACTATTTGTTGACAAAAAGGGGTGTAAAAGGTCCCAAAAATCTCTAATGAACCGAGCCAACCTCTCCTGGCCGCGTTGCACCCTGATAATCAACAAACAAAGCTCGGGCTTCCCACCACTTTGCGGATGCATTGGGCTAGCGTTGTGGGAGACGGTCTAAACCCCCCATGACTAGGTGAGATCTATGTTCAGCAGCGCCTATCGGCTGATAATAAATAATTACCTGTCTACCGAATGGTTTCATCCATAACAGCATATTACTCATGATTATCACAGAGTATAGTAAAAGTGGTCTCATAGACAATTTAACACCTGAAACATATGAAAATAATATTATACTGTCACTTTCTGTTAAAATTAACGCACCGAACGGATGTGAAGGAAAACTTTAAAAAGTAACAGTATAAATATTCCTGTTTTTTTTTTGTACGAATGTATAAGGTTAATGCTTGACCACGATCCCACCTGGTGTTAAGTGAAGATGTGGTCGATGATGGTAAAGCGCATTAACCTAGCTGTGTGAATGATATAATTTCGTAACTTAATTTTGTAGACAAACATTCAAAGTTTAAAATGGCTTTTTGCATTGACAAAAATGTATAATGTTTTTGTTAATTGTTGATTCAGACAATGACTGAATGTTTAATACGTTTTTATTGTTATATCTCGAAATAGGACATCACTATTATTAGTATTAGGGAAACTGACAGTATGAATAACAAACTTATGTCAAGAAAAATTTATAACAAAAGTAAAGCTTCGTAGCTTTAACTTTATGGATATAAAATATACATGCAGATTCTTACAGTACGTACAGTATTACACAGAAACAGATAAACTATACAAACATTTATAATTTCATATGTTATATATACTGTGCTGTATGAGGTCGTGCGCTAACGTGCTGAGATGTGCCACCTTCTCCAACATTGTGTTCGGTTCTTCACAGTACACATCTGCAGTAATGCTCACCCTGTTTGGAAGAAGCCTGTGATGAATCACACTGGCCCTTCACTAAACAGTGACCATTACTTTTCTAGGGGTAAGTTTTCGTTTAAGGCATTGCTTAGGTGCAAAAATAGGATCCACTCAACTTCCTGAGCGCTTGCGGTTATCAAACAGAATCTATTTTTCATCGGAGTTAACAATGCGGTTCAAAATTCCTTCATTTGTGTGTCTTTTGGATCGAGCAGTGCAAAGCACGTCTCGACGAAAAATTATTTTGATTTGAAATGGCCAGTACTGCAGAACGGTAATTTCATAGCTGGCCTATTAGTTGTGTAGAAAACGACAGTTACTGATGGTAGGTCTCCGTTACCGCAGATCTTCTATTTCTACTTTCAAATAGTAATGTTTGCATATTACTATTTGAAGGTAGAAATAGAAGCTGCGGCGGTACCTACCTAGACGGTCTCCGGCAAGAGACCTAGCACCAAGTGAATGCCTTGCTGGTCTCGTCGAATCATGGATTTAAAAAAAAGAATAAAGTTAGACTTATCTATATACGTGGCGGATATTAAGTAAACGGAGTACGGACACGAACAAAAACTCTATTAAGTTCTAGATATCTCGAATCAGGTATATTTTTTTTACTTAGTTGCAGCTATATTATATATATAATTAATTATTCTTAGTTCAAAAAATTGATGATTTGATGTAACGGATGAGTTTTTGTGTGGAATTTTTAATTAAATATAGTTTTTTTTTATATACAAAACTCTTATTACGTGAAAGTTCTCGCACAAATCTAATGTACAATCATTTTAATATTTTCACACCAAAATGTGAAATTTGTACTGGGAGCTTCAGGAATGTGTTTGTTTTTAACGTGTTTACTAGTAGGGATGCTCACCTGCTGGAGATAGATGAACTGTTTACTGCTCACAAGATAGTACTAAACTAAAACTTACCTACCTGTATATCTAGTGGTACGTCTGCTCTGAGAAATAAGATTTTTTTGTGGAAGAGAAAATCTTCTAAAGATACCTTTTTTCTGGGGGGAAGTCAGGGTTATGTGGAATTTACACCCACTAAAACCTCCTCGGTAGTCATCCTTGCGGAAGGTCCCGGCATCCCCTACGGAACACACATCCCGGGGAGAGTTTTTATATTCCCTAGCACCCACAGTTAACTATGACAAGTACGAGACCACTTCGTACCTTCTCCGCACCGGGCTCACTCAATGTACAGTGAAGACTCCCACCCTCAAAGACCGCGAACGCGTAAACCCTTTCAGTCTCCTTCTACTACAAGCAGCGTTTACATCAGTCCTATTCTTGATAGACTGAGACTACATTAATAAGTAAATTATAAGTAAATGTTAACACTACACTTTTCCCTCATCTTGAGAGAAATCTTTAAATTTTTTACATCTTTTCGAAGCAAAGACAGGTTATGATAAATTTACACCTACTAAAATCTTCACCTTGTTCCTCCTTCACCGCTTTACAGTAGTACCACGAGAAAACTTCTACACAGAATTGCGACAAGGGCAGAAATCACATAGTTCATTTACCTCTTTTGTAAAACCGCTCTAAACCTATTGAACTGTGTATCTCTTACATATTCTAAGAACAACTATCGAAGAGACAGCATTCACCAGCTCGCTCTTGGTCAACGTAGTTGAATGGCTTTGACAGAGAAACTCTGATAATTTCCTGTTTCTCAAAGCTGAGTGTTATGGATAATTAGTTTAACAATTAATTGAAATGCGAACCGATTGAACAGACAATTAGTAATGATAACTTAAGTTTTTCCTCACTGATTTTCCTGTAAAAGAAACCTTAAAGTGTTCCTCGCAAATTCCAACACTTTCCTTAACAGTGGTCATTGAATGAAAATATTTTTTATGATGTATTTTTAGCTTCTTCCTTGCAAATTAACTTTATTTAATATTCAGCTGTTTCGGAAATACACTAACTCATGATTTTTTTTGTATATTACTAATAAATAAGCTTTGAGGTAAATTAATTTTGTTGTAATTAAGCAAAAGACAGATTTCCCTTATTCATGCGGAGTATGGGCTAAAGTTATTGAACGAAATCGAATGGCTGAATTGGATTGAAGACGAGGCTGTTTACCATCAGGAGCTGTTTTGAAATATCAGATGCTTAGAACCTTTGATTACTGACTTTTGGTAAACTGAACCTTTCAGTCTGCAGTTCGTACCACGGTTATATTTTTTACTATTTTCAAAAATAAAAGCAGTTTTAGTCTATTAATACAATGTATTGAGAGGATACGCATATTAGTACGGTGTATTGGGTACTGATGGTAAATCTCCGTTAGCGAAGACCATGTAGGTAGTAATGTGTAAACTTAATTGACATGTCTCGTTACCACAGTAATTTCAGAATTTTTTTAATGCAATTTTCGTTTTTCCAGTAACATAACTTGGTACAATACCCTTCAAAGCGTATCACAGTAATATTCGCACAGTACTCTTTACCGGCTGCAATGGGAGCTGCGGTGGTAACTACATAGACGGTATCAACAACAGTTTTACAAATATAAATATTATTTATCACACTAATGATAATGATATTATATATCTATTAAAACCTAAACTTTATGAAATGTTACTTATTGTTATTATCTTAAACGTAGATTTAGTATGTTTATAACATGGTATAGATTACTTAGATATTTTTCTACATATTTTAAGTTAACCCTTGAAATTTTTTACGCTGAGATTGAAAAACCGCCCTAAAATGTTTAATAGTTATATCTCCTACAGCATATATATGTTTTATTTATTTGTTTCGGTCTAGAGCTTACTGCAGTTAGTAAACTGATGGGGTGTCGCTGTTTGAGTTCTGGCTGGCGCGACGTAACCATATTGTAAACATAGTTCGTATAGTAAAAATGATTTGACTTACTTGAATTATAACTGCAGAGTGATAGACTGTTTAATAAAAAAAGTAGACAATAGGATCGTAGAGGAAACAGTGCGACTTCTCGTCGGAGTTAAACCGACAACTAACACCACGGTCAAGATTCAATCACAGTTAAATACTGCGTGTCAGTAAAATTAGAAATAATTAATTCTCTAAACACTTGCACGTAATTGCTTCTACAGACAGAGAAAAAAGTATGAATTAATTATTTAATGAATAAAAGAAAATCATCCTTTAATCCAATCTCGAATCGATTATTTAATGAACAAGAGAAAATCATGATTTAATCAAATCGCGAATCAGTCATTTAAAGAAGTAGAAAAATCATATTTTAATCAAATAGCGAATAATTTATTTAATGAAAAAGAAAAATCATCCTTTTATAAAAAAGCGAATCAATCATTTAAAAAAGTAGAAAAATCATATTTCAATCAAATAGCAAATTAATCATTTAATGAACTTATAAATTAACCCATGGGAAATGTTGTTGATTATATATATACCTATATTTTATTAACTAACAACTTAAAAAAAGTAGTTTCCTTATTCTCATACTCATCATCAGCCGGTCCACTAGTGGACATAGTAACGGGATTTGGGCCATCACCCACCACGCTGGTCAAATGGGAGCCGAAGCCTCGTTTGTTAACCAGCACGCTGCACCACGAGCAGTTGAATTGTTTTGTGGGACAACTTACACCCTTTGCAGTTATTACTCTCTAGTAAATTTAGTAACTAATATTCAAAATCTAGTAATTATACCAATTATTTATGATTCTTCTTCTAGTTCTCATACTTTTGAAAGCCAACCTGTTTTGGGGATGTGGGATGGTTAAAAAATCGAACATGTTGAAATCATTATGTTACTTACATATAAACATCCTTATGCTTCAACAGAATAAAAAATAAATTTCACTGAACATTTAATGAATAACTTGAATATATTTAAGTAACAAAAAATGTGCATAAATTAAACTTATTATATTCACCAAACAATAATTGACCTACGGCCTGGTTTCCAATCGCGATAATTCCTCATCTTTCGCTCCTTGCGGCGTACCTATGAACTCGTCCTCGATCTCCCGCAGGGTCTTATCCTTCGTCTCCGGCAGCAGCCACCAGGCGATCACCAGGCAGTAAATAACCACGGCCGCGTATAAACAGTAAGCACCGTGAACACCGATCGTTTTGATCAGATACGGGAAGGTTTTAGTGACGGCGAAGTAACTTATTGAATGGAATAACACGCTGATACCACCAGCAATGCTCTTGAACTGCAGAGGGAACAGTTCGCCGGCTATGATGAAACTGAACGGAACAGTGCCGATACCAATGGACAGCATCTGTATGTGGACGAACACAACTCCGATCGCTGGATGATCGTACGGAAGTAAGCTGTTCTTTCTCAAGTACGCGTAAACGGCTGTGGACAACATCGCGAAGATGGCGAGGAGCCCTATCGCCTGCAGCATGGATCTTCTTTTCTTCTTCTTTATTAAATACACGCCCACTATGTTCGAGACAACTCTCTGCACGTCCAAGGTGATGATTATTACTTCTAAATTCAGGTCTGTTCCAATCAGTTCGTGCAGAATATTCCACGTGTAGTTAATCAGCACGTTGACCCCCGCCCACTGCGACAGAGCGTAAATATGCATCATGATGATGACCGGTTTGTAAAACTCTTTGCTTCTCATCATCGCCATCAGGTACACTCGTTTTTCTCTGATCATTTTCATCGGGGATAATTTTTGCTCAATGTTCGTTCCCCGGTCGCTGGTCGCTTCCATCATCCTTTCTAATTCCCGTTCTTCGCCGTCGCCTCGTAACCATCTGAATACCTTTTTACTTTCTTCGTTCTTCCTTCTGTCCGCCAGCCAACTCGGTGACTCCGGTGAAACGAGGACAATCACCAAATTAGCTAGGCTTATAAATGCGCAGACAACGGCCGTCGTCTGCCAGTGCAGGTAGGAGCCCAGCACCTGTGCGACGAGTACTCCCGCAGCGATCATCACTGATATGACAGTCAAAAATGCGCCTCTGTTCTTCGGACTCGTGTATTCTCCTATTAAAATGGGTCCAAGGGAAGTTCCCATGCCCATTGAGAGTCCATGCAGGACTCTCGCCACTATAACGAGTGCTATATTTGGAGCCACCGCTATGGTTACCCAGCCTAAGATCATGGGCACTAGACTGGTTATGTTGGCGTTCCTCCTTCCATATTTTCCCATTACAATGGGAATCAGAAAATTCCCGAAGACCAGAGAAATGCCTGACACGGACACTGAAAAATATCATGTATTAATTAGCTATATTAAAGTAACGAGTTAGTGCATACAATACGTTCTTCTGATAGTAACAATGATATGGTAATAACAGTTTTTACACAACATAGAATTATCTTCGTCGACTTAACAAATCTAAAATTAAGTTTCATTGTACAAATTTTTTGTATCTGCATATTTTTAACATTACCCCAGTAGCATTTATCAAGTAATTTTCCTACTGCACTAGGTGTTTATTCGAAACCAGTAATAACTAGTAATAACCAGTAAACTAAGGTAGTAGATCTAAGTCTGCAGTTCACTGTAGCACGTAGGTGGGCTGGATCGACCGGTGAAACACTACCCTCTCACAGAAAATCAGCGTGAAGTGGGGGCCTCCTAGAGGCCACCGCGTTTCG
>DWLS01004392.1:0-14050 GCA_018246255.1 Pachliopta kotzebuea | reverse complement strand
CTCTTAGTGCGTAAACTGGGGATATTTACAACATAAGGATGGAGTCTCGCCGTGCGCCTTGTCGTCCGGTGATGAAATTGACAGACAAAGTACATACCCAGAACATACCCGGATCCAAACCGAAACATAGAAATGTGTGCACTTACTCAGCGGCAAAAATACGATGACAACCACTTTCTCCGGCAACAAAGATCTGCACCAGTTGAAAGTATTTAAATGATCCGTACAGCATTTACAACAAATTTTTTGAAAAAAAAAGAAATTTAATATGTTACAATTTAAGTTTTATTGCATACATTATATTTCTATTTAAGTAATGTTTAAATTAAATTAAAATAATGTAACCTATTGTAAGTACAAAGAACTAGCCATTAAACTGCATACAGAAGTATTCGATACAGCGGTTCATTGTGTTTTCTAAGAGGGACATTTGTCTACCATTATTATATTGGGCCGGTTTTTTCATGTACCTGCCTACATGGCGCCTAGCTATTCATATTCAAATTGGTATTTCGTGTTGAGTAATTTTTCAAATGTTATTTACAATTGTGTAATCCGTCCTCTCTGATGATAAATTTGAATGAAGCATGGATGTGATATAAATGAAACTTGCTTTGTAATGGTGTTTACGTAAAGAAGTTAATATTACATAAAATATATATATATGCTTCGGTTCGGTCGATACTTTAATGGTTGTAAGAAAAAAGCGATTGTGTAGATAATCTGTTGTGTAACGGGCGCAGATAATCGTTAATATGATGCGAAGATCGGTATCGACCAATAGAATCGATGTAAAGGAAATCGGGCGCGCATGTTGCCACGAGGCCCGAGTTCCCGCTGCGAGGCACAGGTCTGGGTCATCCAGCTTATTCATTAGTGCACTGTTCCTCCCACTGATGCCGATCATTTTATTTTATTTATGGCCGCCGAGTGAGGTGAGACCCCAATTTCGCATACGTCTGTGCCTTAATAATTATACACTAGCTTCGTCTGAAAAAGGACGCCATTTTAAAACTGTCTAACAACGATGAAGATGATTCGGTCATGGTTCTTTACGTTACGATTCTAATTCTTGTTCTTACAAATAATTTAGTTTTTTTTTTAATTATGAAAAATAGTTACAAGGGCATGACTTTTTAGTAAAGTTAATATATTTTTATAACATATATTTTATATTGAGTTACAGCCCAGTTGATCACTGAAGATGGAGACTATGTAAATATTTTTACCGTCTTACCTATCGTTGGCGATAACAAGTTTCAATATTACTTAGTGTCATAAAATTAGTTTAATTCGAAAGTGCATAACTTTTAATCGAATTAAAATCATAAATTAAGGAAAGGAAAACTATTTTTAAACCTTAATAACTTTTGTTATAGCTCAAGGATATTATGAAAAGATAAGTGAATTTTAGTTGTTTTCTGTATTGTATTAGCTCAGTAAAAATTAATTCAAAAAGTAACTGGTTTGAAGGTGTATAGTAAAAATGCAGCTCCGAATTAATTCGAGAGCGACATAAAGTAAAACGAAACAAAGAAGGTCAGAGCGAGGGACGCGGTGGCAAAAAGCTCTCTCATGTCCGCGATGTTCAGATAACCTTAAACTGAGCATTTGTTATCCTTATCTCGTGTTGGAGCGTGGCTAATGTGGCTGCAGGCAGATACACGCGATCGATTTATGTCGCCTCCTGGCATCCACGACAAATTGATAATTAATTTTCGTCCGAAGCCTTTGATCGCACCGAGGTATTTGCGTGCCGTTCTAAATGTCGTCTACCGTTAAAGCCTTAAAAAAACACTATTTTTACGCGCGTATCATTAGTCTTTTGAACTAATGATGCATTTAATAGGACGTTTAGTGGATTTTTAAAGAACGTATCTGCATTTAAGGTTTCAATAAGCAAGAATAAGCATAGTTAATTAGTAAATGTTCTTAGTTATTTTATAAAGTATATTAATGGGTGTATAAGTCAACTAAAAAAATTCTTTGCCGAGCTGGCGCGAAACATCTTCCATCGGACAAAGGCGCCTGACTAAAGCGATTCGAGTTTCGCTTTGTTCACAGATAAGCAATATAAATAATCGGCTCTCGCGACTGATGGACTGCAGTTGGAATGTTTGAGTCTGAAAATTATTCTCTACTTCCCTAAAGCAAGTGTTGGTTGAGTAATAACACCTGATCACTTGTTTACATTAATTTAAGTTATAGCGTTGCCATTTCGTTTATTGTAATATTTATTTAACAGTTACATCATAGCGAAGGGATCATTGTTTATTGTATAAAAAAATAGTTTACTTGTCTTTTTGTAGTTTTTGTTCCGTTATTAGTAACTCGCGTGTAAGCCGGGGACTATTTACTGGAAACCTCATCTTTAATAGAAAACACATTACTTAGTTTCGTGTCGTTTCATCGAAGAGTAGGTAAAATAGATAAAGGCGTGTTAGAATTTGTAAAATAATATTTTTTTAGGCATTTTTCATACTTATTAAGAAGTACAGTTAATGTAATCCCATAACACAAACATTATATGGTTGGAATTTTGTGCAGTTTTTTATTTTTCAACTGTATTGATAGGATCTAAGAAAAAACGATTCGCCTCTCATCGAATGATTTCGTCAAATTACTCGAGAGATATCAGTTTTGATTTGGGTACAGAAAACAATACAAAACCTTTTGTGTAATTTGACACCGACCGCGGTCGCCAAACTTACTCAAGTTGGCGGTCGAAGCGCTCCATTTATAGGATTAACCATCATTAAAATTATCACCGTTTAATTCGCGAATATTGAAAGGTAATTTAAAAATAGTTGTATATTATACACATGAAAATATTACATAAAAATAAAAAGATGAACCAGTTATTACTAAGAAATTAAGGTAAAAAGAAAAAGGTATAAATTTTATTCGTGCAGCAAGCAGCATATTAAAATAGCTCTTTTTTCATGGTTAAACTTTGATACTATTACTAGTAACAAAAAACTATCTCACTACCTCAAGTAGCCTCAAAAGTAATAATTGTGAACTACCTGATAACAAATGCGTATGCAACACGGACGGCATATTATCATAAATGTTAGGACGTATTAGATAAAAATGAGTGTCAGAATAAAAGCAATTGAAAAGGAAGATTACCTTATCAAATACTTTAGAGCCAGTAGTCATTTCACACTGATTATTTGTTAGTAAAAAAAGCATGTGTCATAAAAATATGCGTGTCGATCGACAGGACGGCCCATGGAGTACGTAAACGCCGCTTTAATCCTTTAAAACAATGCTAATGGATCTACCTTAAGGTCCACCACTAAGTCCTGTCAACATGCCATACACCCGACCGATCGCCTTAACGCTTCGCTCGCCACCAATAAAGTTGACACTAAATTAGGACGGCCGCATTCGTTTTTTTCATCCGAAATAAAAAAATCTTTAATAAATATTATATTATACGCGTTCACTGGGCGCATTTTAGTGTGAGCGATGAACACGGGTTCACGTCAAAACATCTTTATCGGGTTATTTGTCTTGTAAAATATTATCGAGAGGCCCTTCGGTACCGTCAGCGAAAGAGGACGTATAGTGTGATACGCGCGATTGTTGTCTTTACGCCCACGGTGATGCGATCATTCCGCTTTGGGGCGAGGGATAAACAATATAACGCCACGACTATGAGAGTGTTGTAACAAATACAGTTTATTTTTTTTATAAAGATGAGATCTGAAGGGCGAGTCGCGAGCTGTGAGCGTCAGTATGGCAGACCGTACGAGCTGGAGATTAGTGCACCGGGCAGTGGCTTGTAACAAACCCACTGCGACGGCTAAACTTACGGACCTCTGATATACTGATAAATCAATAACTCATAACGATAACACAAGCGCGTCGTGAATGCGCATTTTTTAATAGATTATTTAATGTTGTTCATTCCCCCGGTATGGCTTTACGGTAACAAATTAAAAAAATTGTTTTAAAAGGGCGTTAAATAAAAGCTGCCGCGTAAGGGGCGTTCTCCTCGTCAACGAACAGGTACACACTTGCCTCGTTTTCATCACCTGTTTCGTTTAAAGTGACGTAATTACGGATGCAAATCGATCAGCAACAGCTCGAGTTATTGGCTCGTAGAGGGTTGACGCCGTAAATTGCGACGATACGGGTAATGTTTATAGCCTTCACACGCGATTTCGCGAAAAGTATAATTATATGAGAACGGTTAAGTGCCGTCCGTTAGCGATTTTTCCTCATTTACTTTTAAACATGCAAAAGTTGTTCTTATTATTATAGTTACGTACAGGGATCGTTCGTAATTGTATGAAGATAAACAAAAAGATACAATAGGTACAATAGGAATCGTTCGATGTCGGAAGCATGGATTCCTTTACTCAAAGGAATGACTTGCATGTTGCAACTTGTGGGCATGCTCTCATTGACTCCGCCATTGACCCTCGCATCGGCCAGGACCAGTGATCGAGATAGTATAAATAACACGGTCCTGTCTCATACCCATGGGTATTAAGAACAATTATCATTGTGTTATTGAGAGGGTAACTTTAACAAATCTTTCCCCAGAGTGCTGCTAACATTTGTGAATGGATTTGCACCTGCTACTATGTAGAGGATTTTTTGTTAAGTTTCATTGTACATAATTTATTAAAAAAAAATAATATGAAAGTATTGAAGTTAATGCTAACTATTACTAATACTTTTATTTATTTGATAACTCCATATTCGTTATCAATAGTGGTACATCGAAAGTTTTGTTATTTAAAAAATACGTCCTAGTGAAAGGCGCTCGGGTCTTCTCAAAAGCCTTGTAGATGGAACTCGTTAGCATGTCAAGACCGGTATACATAGGTGCTTCACGTGGGGTGCACTTTATAATGCGGAATTGAAATTTAAATTAATACATTTATTAAAATAAAATTTCCCAAAGAATTTAAACTTAATAATGTATTTTCATAAACAACACAGTAAAACACTTTTTATAAATTTTTTATCAGTACCATCAAATAGGTTTTTTAAAAACACTTTAGACATCTATAAATAAATTAATTTTATAGTATTGATATCTAGGAATTCTGAGTAAAAATTATCTCGGTGGCCCATAACCGTTGACAACAGAACAGAGACAACAAAGGGTGATATTTTTCGTGGACAAACATAAAAGTGCTTTGAACATAAACAGTCACAGATGATCCGCCTTCCCCATGTATATTTATGATGTGTTCGACAATCAGTTCTACACTAGGTCTCGCTTGCTGTGGACAAATGTTTGCTATGGGCTCACTTATTTGTAAATAGACGCTTATGAATATCCTACGGGCGAGATTTATCAGTTGTGTAGTGATATGAATTGCTTTAAAATATCGCTTTCCAATTAAGCAATAAAAAACTTTTTTTATTAATAATTTATTACCCATTATATTTTATATTAACGTCGATTAATATTGGTGAAAAAATAATCAATACTAATGAAATGTTATTAGTGCTATCATAATAAGCAATTAATTATAATTCGATACCGAATAGATGACAAAGGGAAGTAAGACAGTATAGGTGAGTAACATTAGATGAGTTTGCTCAAAGTGAACGGTCGGTGTCATAAAAAACTGCCCTTAAACTATTTGTTGTGGTTTCCACAAAAAACAAAAAACGGAACATCAAAACCAGTCAGCATTGGTCGGTGCTTTTCGACTCCTGGCCTTGTAAAAAAAAGATGTGTTAAGGAATGTAAAGAGCCATTTAATTATCTTAATATATTGTTATGGTCGCGCAGGGAGGCGGTTATAAATTAGTGGTGACCGGGCCCCGCCAAGGTGGCGAATGATGCGCTTAAGGCAATGGTCGGCCATTTACTCAACTATTTCTATCTATTACTCGTATATATCTGTCTCAGCATCTCGTCAATGATATGAGACTAAATGGACTTCTAATTCAGTAACATGAGAGCGTTGTGTGAAGACGGAAATCTCGCCGGCCCGGCTCATACGTTCTCACGTTACTGCACCCGCTGCTTCAGTGCGATGATCCTTAGAGTTTTTATTTCATTTTTGCCTCAATTCCATCGCGCGGCCTTCATTATGCATCCGCAAGTGCCTCGGCCGCCACCGCTACAGGTAGCCTGGCGTTTCACTTCAAAACCTGACCTTAGGTATTCGATACGCTCGTTAGGTTTTTTCGTTAATCAATATAGTCGAATATGAGATTTTTGATGTGGTGTAATTTGATAAAGCACGCAAATTTCTTGAGGTCGAGTAGCGATATAATAACTGGTTTAATGTTTGATCCTTATTGGTCATAGTTGCATTCCGTACCAACGGTAATCATGATTTTAGGCTACGTGGGTACAGCGAGGCGGACTGGAAGAGGTGTCAGGGGCAAGGCGTCCCGCTGCGTCAGAGCATTGTGATCGACAGCTTGTTTACTAAAAATATGCATAATGAATATATAATAGCCCGCCAGGCCTGTGTCGTTGCTTCTTCGTATTAGATCTAGTGATGCCGCTATTACTTTTAAAACACTTTGTATAACCACTCGATAACACAAATAAATTAAGTGAATAAAATTCAGAACTTTTTACCTCTTTATATGCATCTATTATTATTTCTATTGCTACGTTAATCGTTAAAAAATGTGAAAGCAACTATTCCGTTGCTGGTGCGATGTGAGGGCCTAATTGTGCCGTCGACGTGTTCCCACGTTAAAGTGCACGATGTGTTTGAGTATACATTTAGCATTCGATTGTTTTAGTGCGGGTTGAGATGACTGCGCGGGGAAGCAAACATTGAACACCGCTCGCTTCTCGCCGCTCTACGCCCTTTGGCTTCGCCTACCTGTCAACTCGGCAGATATTTCATAGTCATATTGAATTTCATTCCCTCAAGTTAATAATATCTAAGACATAATAAAAAGTATATCTACAGAGATTGCTTACTTATTAATTGTTTCTTGGCGCAGAATTGCACGCTAATTAAGAACCCCAGACATTATGAAGTGTATTTACTGTTAAAGTTGGTTTCTTGTACTGGTCAATAATTTAAGTCATTCGTAGAAATAATTATATACGGTAATTCAAAATATCTGTTCATTGAATACGGACGAACGAGTCTTCCAAGCGGGACACCCATCTGTTCAATTCGTTACGTCAATCTCATATTTTTTTCTTATTGAGAATCTGCATAGAGTGAGTTGACATCGGTGCACAAAGCTATCATGCAGTGTGTAGACCATTGTCCGCATTTCTTTATAAATATTTTGACATTCCCTTTATTTGCGCCACAGAGTTATTTTACAAATAGTATCGTGTCGATTCCTTTGTGCGGCGTGTTTTAATTTGATTTATTCTTCAACGACAAAACGTTCGACATCCCGCATCGTCCGTCGGCGCGGCGGCGGCGTTTGTCAATTTGTTAGCATGTCTATTGGTATTTTCTTTAGGATATGCAAACAAAAAGCTTCGCGTGTCTTTAGAACGGAATTGTTTCTCGAAAGTCTATTGCTATACGGTCCACTCGTCTCTTTAAGTTCAATACGTGCAGCGTTCTAAATATTAGCTATCGCGTTATTTATCCACTGCCAATTAATACTTGTTTGGTAAGGCAATGAATGCTTTTAGCGATAACGTGTTTCAATATATATATTTTTATTTCTTTTGGTTTTATTTATATTAATCACCTTAATTGTAGTTATGTTTAACTATTGAATACGTATTCATTTAAATAAAATTGTAACGTCTGTCTAAATAAAAAATAAAATAGTAATACTTGCAATTTTACATTAAAATTAATACAACGAGCAATTTTCTATTTTCACAGCGATGTAAAGAAAAACTGAACACGTTAGCGATCAGTGTGATGAACCAATGGCCGGGGGTTCGTCTGAGGGTGATAGAAGGATGGGATGAGGAGAATTCGCATCTAGAACATTCACTGCACTACGAAGGTCGTGCTGTAGACCTCACCACCAGCGACCGGGACCGTAGCAAGTACGGCATGCTGGCCAGGTTGGCCGTAGAAGCCGGTTTTGACTGGGTATATTACGAGAGTCGATCGTATATACACTGCTCTGTCAAAACAGGTAAGTGAATTTTTTTAAAAACTTTTTCTTTGTAGTGAAACCTATTGTCATATCTCTCGTATATCCCATTAGATTTTAAAATACATTGAAATAAAAGAGCCCTTAAAAAAAGCGATGCCTTTAACCATATGAATGTTTTTTTGACAATTATTACTAGTAAAATTCTTTATTGTACCACATATAAAACAAATAAAGCATTAGTTAAAATCACTATTAATATCGTTATAAATGTGAAAACCTTTTGTCACTAATTTAACTTACGGATTATATGATTCAAAGCATTATATTGAACTCTTTGTTTTCTTCAAATTTACTTTCTTTTTTTATAGGCTTTAGTAAGCTAGCTTAACAGTTAATTATCAAAGAACTTTTTAAGTTTTTCATTAAACGTGTTCAACTTGAAAAATCTTGTAGGCTATATTAAAAGTATAATTCTTTACAAATCTTCAAGCTGCATATAATTCTGTTATTACCAAGTATTATTGCTTAATCACTTCTTTAAAGTAATCCACGTTAAAAATGTTTGTAATATCAAAAGAACCAAGCCGTACTTTCAACTTTTTTTTATTTTTCTTTTACTATATTATTGTTTAGCTTATTCGTCATATCGAATGATAAAATAGAGGCGACATTAGAGTTATCTTATTACAACATAAATATTCTTTTATTAAATAAGCAGCTGTTAATCTGCATTATCAGAATATACTACGAAAAGCTATAGTAAATGCACTGAGACGTACCATTCTTAATGTTTTCCTCCCTCAAACAAATATTCAGAAATGTTGACTCTACATCAGCGTTTAAATCTTTAGCATGACGCATGTGCTTCACCGGCTACTTAGCTTTTACTCGACTTGGAATGTACTTATAATTTGTTTGTTATGTATATTCTTAGGCTATTTTAGAAGCAATAAAATTTTAATACCCATACGTTAATTGTAAAAATATATGTACACAAATACTTATATTTTTCAAATCCAATTTAGAAATTTAGACGAGTGTATGATATACAGTGAGGAAATTTTTAAATTATACTTTCACGCTAAAAGGTATAGTAAAAAATAGGTATTACAGCAGATAAGTTCCGGAAAGCTCGTTGGTGATGAATATAAAAGCGATCAAAAAGGACACATTTTTTTATCTGATCTTTTCTTTAATTTCGGTACATAATTGACTAACTGCGGGACGGGCCAAATATATAGTTGAGAGCTACAAGAATGCACCTCGGACAGTTTCCCGCGCCCGCGCTCCGGCGGTGTCGATCAAACGGACGAACAAGCCTCTTGTTATCATCCCTCTCTCTCTCATCCACATTATAAAGCCCACTCTCTCTCTCTCTCACGTGGCCGCTTCGCAGCCAATCCCCCACTTCTATAATTACACCGGTGATTCAATGGCTTATAGTTATGTATAGAGCATAACGTTGAGAGAAACGGACCTCTGTATGTATGTATGTACATGTTAGAGTTTACGATGGCATTCTGACGCTCATAGTTCCAATTAACTTACTTGATTACCAATCCATGATGAAAGCGAAAACTCGTTGTTTGTACGGAACTACATTGTGCCCAAAATTTATATTAGAATGTGTTTGTAATGTAAATTTAATACATTCTTAGTAAAACTAGTTACTTTTTCATAATTATTACATTTTTTTTTCTATTTATAAAAGTGGGAGTAACTGATTCACTTAATTTAATTTTGGTCTTACACTTAACTTTCCGCCTAACTAGAAAACATTTTATATCCGATTACAGTAAAATTATAGAAAAGTAATCAAAGATTGGAATGGTCTTATAACATTTTCAAATAAAAGTGTATATTTTAGGTTTTATACTTATGGGTAAAACTCGTTAAGGGGCTTTTAAATGGCCATCTATCAATGAAAAAAAAGGGGGAAAAAAGTCAGTCATTGTTTCAAAAGCTCAGCCACTGATAGTCCCTTGGATCGGTCGCAGTCAATTTGTTACGATGTTTATTCATTTATTCCGACATTTTGTTCAATCGATGGAGTTTTTAGTATTAATTTGGAATTTATAAATATTTAATGGGCTTTATGTCGGTACATATGTGTTGCAGTGTCTCAGTAGTGTGGTTCAAGGACACAATGTACACGAGCTTGCATTACTTAAGCACTTTTTCTAAACCATAGCCCTTTTATTACATAGGTAGTTTCAAATGTTAAGGTAATGATATTCAATGATTTCTTTGTGTAAGCGATTAAAGCACGGAAAATTCCTTGTAAATAAGTTGTTGCTATTATTTAGCCGTTCTACATTGGTAGTGGTAGTACTTTACAATCCGCCGAATAAAAGAAAAAAGTCGCAGGAATCACGTGAGATTAAATAATAAAATTATCAAAATTTTCATTCAAAAACATTGAAAATGCATTTAAATTAGTGCCAAATAATATCAGGAGTAACCTATTAATGACAAGTGCCAGAGTCCACAAATCGTTCGGCTCTTTAGATAAGATTCCGTAACCGTCGGTGTTAGCATGACGTGAGCGCCGATATTAAATTGAAATATCGCACTATACCATCGCAGCGCCAATAAAGTTGCAAGCTTTTTTGCACCGAAACGAATTAATTGATCTTCATTGGTCAGTTACGATTATTTAATTTTTTAATTAATAGACACAGAGACAGGATTTTTCAAAGGCAAAAGTGACTAAGTATTTAATAAAAAGACAAATAACGAATTTTTAAAATTTGAATAATATGTTTATTTTCAATTTTAAATGTTATCGCTACATTTAATTCTTGCGCGACTTGTTTATTATCATAACATAATAAGAACGCGATTTTACAGTTTTAAAGACTTCAACGCGTTCAGTATTATAAATGATTTTTAGTTCATGTTTGTTTATCCTGTGTAATTTTTATTTTCTAGTAAAACGTAATAACATTTAATTTTACTCTTCAAACTTTATACCGTATAAACACGTCAAATTATCTCACACTTGGACCTGTTGCCATTTTGCAAAAGTCCGAAAAAGAATCTCAAAAATCAAAACATAAAACCATAAAATGTCGAAAGGAACGGTTATCTACGTATTTAAATAGTAAAAATGTAATTCCAGGAATACGAACAATGTGACAGGCAGTTAAGGTGGTTTTACATGGAGGAGGCGCGGATAAATGGGGCGTGACTGACGATGTATGAGGCAGGTCACGAGGTGCTAGACGAGCTTTGCCTTATAAATGTAGATTTTAATGTGTTTCACAGCGTACATTTAGTCTTCACCTTATATGTGTAATTCTTGCAATACATTTTTTTACAAATATTATATAAAAATAACTAAGTGATGTAATTTTTAATGAAGCTAATATCATTACATTTTCTATCACACGGTGATCATTATTTCGTTTGTTGGGGCACATACATAAATGCTGCTACAATAATATTGCAAAGATCCAGAGTGTACGCCTATACCACCTAAAACTTTATTGTCATTTCAATAGAATCAAAATGACACTATTTTAACATGAACTCTTAAACACTATATGTACTCGTAAGTCATAAATAATAACGGTATATACAGGAAATGGTTTAACGTGTAAATATGTATTGTGTCCTATTAGATTTGCTACCAATAGAAAATCAATAACATTTTATAAGTATACCGCAAATAAGAAAATGGTGGTTTTAAATTTTATTACAAATATCCTGCTTATAGTTTTGAATGTCACAAGGTTTTTTGAACTCGTAATGAATAAATACGAGTTTTAAAATTTAGTTAGTACTAAGTAGATAACTATCACTAGGTGGACAGACGACATAAAAAGAGACCCTGAGAGTTACTGGATCCAAGCAGCATAAGATCGTATTTTGAGGAAAACATTACAAGGTACCTGTCCAGCACTGGACGTTAATCGGTTGAAATGAAGATGATGATAAAATAGATACTACTGTACTAAGTATGTATTTGTAAGCAGAATTTTCTAGAACTCTTATACTTTTTACCTAAATATAAGGTATATAACTAAAAATATATTGTATATTAAGTCTCAAATTACATATAAAGGAAAAACTATTCATTCTTTTACTAAATTAATCAACAGAATCAATTTAATTTTTATAATCAATTAATGGTTAAATTAAATACGGAGATCATCAATAGCTATCACAGATTAATAAAAAAAAATATAGGAGGCAATGAAGGCGGTGCGGACGAGCGCGCCCGGGGCATGCGTGCGAAAGCCTGTGTCGTTGCATCGCGCTGACATTCGACACGCCACATCCCGGAAGGCTGCGGTTTCACTCCCGCGCCGTTCTCACAAATTCACCCTTTTTCACAGTCATATCGACCGACCGATTTATAAAAGCGTTTATACACGCCTGAATGTTTCTCTCTGAATTACATATGAACAGGCCTCCAAAAGTCCCTTGAACTACTGGGACTGGGAGCTTTCTCTTACAAGAACAGAGTTAAGCTATAATGACATTGTGTGTATAGATACACATATATAATCTATCCATATAAATGTATCTAACATACTGGCCTAGTGCGGTTTTATAGATGTCACATGGCCATGAATTGTTCCTAGAACATGTCAGTTTATAAACAATATTTTCCTTCACCAGCTTGTATTTAGTTCTGAATGAACTAGCGCTTCTTCGAAAAATACATAGATCGCGAACGTCCACCTTACAACTTGAGCCATAACGGCTTCGGATTACATGTGTGATAATTTTTTAAATGATGTTTTAATATTTGTAAATTTGATTAAGTTTTAACAACTAAATATACTATGTAGATATAATTAGAGCAATTTAGATCTTTAGTTTAACATATATTGGCAGGTATATACACTATCTAAAAATAAACTTGGTATTAATTTCAATGTTTATCTGTTTGTAACTACATATACTTCAAATCTTTTATTCAATATCGTAAATGTCGCCCAATATATTTACAGTATGTAAGTTATGGTAATACGGGGACATAAATACATATCATATTAGAAAGCCAACGTAGCTTATTTTTGCTTTAAATCATTTTGTTACCGAGACGGCGGTCGGCATATCGCCCGAGTACATCGCGTGTTGATCGTATTCTTATTGCTGAATTCAACTGAGCAATGACTTTAAAGCGAACCTGAGAAACTTTACTTTTTATATATATTTTATTATTCCTTTTGTACACTAGTTAGTCCCTTACTAAAAAGAAATCCTTCAAATTTTATTTAAGGAGGGATAGAAGTATAGGATCAGTACAATTATTGAGCCACTCAAGGTTTAAAATGGAATGGTTTTGTAAACGTCTTGTAAATTTCTTGACGGTGTAGGTATGATTTTGACTTTGAATATAGGTATATACCTTAAGTCGGTCTGAGCGTATGAATCATAACCAATGGTTTGGCATTTGCATGGCCAGTCGGCTGACGTTGCCGACTAATTGCTATTCCATACGATATAAATCACATAGTATCTTTACAACACCGCTTTAGGCAAGAATTTACATTGTTATCGACTCATAAGGATCATTTTATTTAACGTGTGGAGGTACAACCATCACCATTATCGAACTTTGAAAAATGACTAATTGAACGAATATATGCTTAAAAAAGTCGAGGGCCGTAATAAATGTAAATTTAAATAATATTAAGCGACTATAAACTAGAATGAACCAAAATTATTCATGACTGTACTTTTAAAAATCCACTACTTACGTATTATCGAACTTTATTACAACAAAGACAATTGTTATGTAAATAACGAATATTAAAATTAGGGTTTAGTAGTTATAATTCTACAGAAAGTTTTGACTAACAAATATTCCGGTATTCAAAAAAAATATATTTTTTTTCATTTATATGCTTTGCCTCCATTTTATGTAAATTTTTAAGCATTTCCTATTAGTTTGGTAACCCAGGATACAAAACCAATTATTGCAAAAAGTTCTGATCACCAGAGTGAGGGACAAGGCTGCCTACGTTTCGGGCAGACTTCATCCCCTACTCTGCAGCTCCAGTAAGCTCGC
>DWLS01004391.1:0-14056 GCA_018246255.1 Pachliopta kotzebuea | reverse complement strand
ATTTTTAATATATCATAAAAATTACATTGGCTGCAAAAAATTATGGACATGTTTAAATTTGGTTTACTCAAATGTCCAAAAATTAAAAATAAAATAATTCTAATAAATGATGTAATTGCAAGAAATTAAAAACACTTTTTTATTATAAGTCAAAAAAATCACTTACCTTTTTTTGATCGAGCTCCTATCTTCAGTCGTGCGGGCCAGTTTATCAAAGTATTTGTTTCGTTCATTATCTGAAATATAAATTATTAAATACTTATTTATGGTAGATGTTTTATAAATTGTTTAACATATTTGATATACGTTTAGAAATAAAACTCTGCCTTACCCTATGAAAGAAAACTTGAGCCGTTTGTGATTCTTCCAAATGATCTAAAAATATTTAATATTGTTATTAAAACTGATGTTACTGACGAATAAAAAAAAGTTGATGCAATTAATGACTTTCGGTTACTTACCAGCCAACATTCCTTCAAGTCTCCGTCTATCAACGCGAAATCTTTCCTGATAGACATCTTCAGCATTATTTAATCCAAGTATCACAGCTAGTTTTTGTAAATCTTCTGCTGACGTCACAACAGAATTACTTGTACCACTTTCGGACGCCTGTAACCAAAATTGTAATTGTTTTGAAATATGAATTGATTACATATAAGTAGCACATTGTTAGAAATATTAATCGCCATAACGCATTTTTAAAATACATAAAGTTAAATATGATGTAATCAAAATGGCGGATAACTTCGTAAAAATTTAAATGCTGTACATTATTTTGTATTTAACCACAATGAGCTTAATAAACAATGTTTTATTTACCTCGCTTAATGTATCTTTATCCGAATTACTTCTAAATTCTGTTAAGTGTGTTTTTACGGATAAAGTGTTTGAAGACGCCATAATAAATTATTAAAATAATTAAATATCTCTTAATATTGTCAACAATAATAACGATAAATATAAATAAATAGTTAAATTAACTGTGTAGTGGCATAATAACAGAAAATAAACTAATAGTTATATTGGATCACCGGAGCAACCTTATTCACCTCTTTGACACACTTGACTAATGAATTTCAACTTATTTTAATTCATGTTAGGTACAAAAAAAGAGGGTAGTTGTAATATTTAAAACTACCGCAAATTTCATAATGAAAATTATTGTAAAATGGCATTTAAAGTGCAATTATCAGATACGTATATTAAAAAAAACATAAATATTCTTTATTTCTGTTTATAATTTTCGAAAGTTTCATTATCTCAAACTTATGTGTTTTTTTAAAAAATCTTTTCAACAATGTGTAATCCATTTTGTTGTTAATGTTATTTAAAAATCTAATCCTCTTAAATTTTTTAGTATTTTTTTTAGATAGGTGAAAGTATTAACATATAAAAAAATTAAAAAAAAAATCGATTATTGTTTTACAACGCAGTTGCTTTTTTAAGAAAAATTTTTGTCAAAAATTGTCTATGCTATCTTTAACCTAATTAAAAAAATACAATAATGTTTTGTTGTTTTCCTAACCATAAAAAAGAGATGATCTTTATCCGTTATTTAATAAAACGAAACGCGCCGTCGCTATTTAAATTAAAAGTATTTTGAGCGAACGTCGGCCGAGTCGCGTCAGTCGGGTTTCTGCGCCAGCCGGTTAAGGGTGTATGTTACTCTCGACTCAGTCGTTGCCGTGTCATACTAATTTTAAAATATTAAGTCTATTTATTAAATTTAAACTATTGATTTGTAAGTTAGTGTCGATTCTTGCTTGTGTGTCATTAGTTATTTAGTGTGTATTATTATTTTTAGTGCTTAATTATAAGGTGAGCAAGTAATCTTTTACTATTTTTTTATTAAGAGAAAACACCACATAAAAAGAATATTTGTCTTCCAAATTTTTATATTTGATTACAAAGTATGAAAGTTAAAATAATATGCAATAAAAATCTGTTTAGGATTTAACTAAATTTAACATTGAAAGTGAAAAGGTCTTTAAAATTGAACCATGTGTGATCTGTTGCTGGGTTGCTGAACCGAATATGTCAACATTTTTTTTTGATATTTTAATGAAATTAAATACGCATTGTGGAATTGCAAAAACTCTTTAGCTTAATGTAATGAAATATATTATTTTAAACACTAACGAAGTCTTTAAAAGTTATTAACGTTCATAATTCGTTACGGGCATTAAATTCTCAAACCGTTCAAGACGTCTCAATTATAGTCCAGTTTATTTAAAGTAAATTTAAAATTTTTGTTAACGATATTATTTAAAAAAAAAACAAAATAAAAATGAAATCATTTAATTCACTCTAAAATTTTACAGCTTTTTTGAATTGAATTAAATACTTATAAAACAGTGATTATAAGAAATTGTTGACGATGTAAGAGTATGAGATTTAAATTATATTTAACGTATTAATTATTTAAACAAAACATTTTAATATAAAGAAGTAATGTTTGCATATAAAACAATTAGTTACGTCATTTTAAATGTTATACATATCATTAAAAAAACTACAATGACACAACTTTGTAGGTGTTATCTTTCCGTTAACAAGTATTAATTTATTATTAAACATTTATGTTTTCATTTAACATTTAAATTTTATGCAATAAATTTACTTAAAGTAATCATTATATATTTGTTAATTAAATTAAAATTAAACATAAATAATTTGTCTAGTTATATTAAAACATGACGTCAACGTATTCTTGTTGTCTAACGTCTCATTGCTATGGGAAGACCGTCATAGTATGAATTTCATAATATTATTATTACGGAGGAAAAAAATTAATTATCTTATTTTATAATTGTGGTGTGTAATATATTACAATTAATTTAAAAGTGATTTTTTTTTAATTTTTTTTTTTAATAATCTGTGGGACAGCCCTTTTTTAATCTGTGGTGCAGCCCTATTTTTAACCTGTGGCACGACGGGCAGGTAACAATTATTTGCATTCAATTTGCATTGCGTCTGTGACGCGGACATTGTTCTTCGTGTTATAAAACGCCCGTACAATATTTAAACGGTCACCGTGTTTCTTTGTTTTGACCTTTGGCATAGTTTTAGTCTAAAAGGCTAATAACGGATAGCGTACGTTACAGGTTTGATAACGATTCGTGATTTATTTGTATAAACAATAAAAAAAAGCACAGATTATATATAAAACCGCTTTTTTTTATATAGTCTACGTTTGGAGTATGTACTCTGATTATTATTTATCTTGTACTTGTTAGTTTCTTTTTAATAATATTGGTAAATCTTTGCTAAAGAGTAAGTAGAACAGACTCTCTGCTTTCCAGTTAGAATAGCGTTGTAAGCGAGTTAAATTACTGGAGTAACGAAAACTTATATACTGTCCTAAAATTATGAGAATTATGTGGTGTACTTTATCTTGTAATATCGTAAAGTATTAATTTGTGATATACGGGTGAAGTAGAATTTATATTTTTTTTAATTTTTAGTAGTATTAGATTTGATTATCAATAGATATTAAATAAAATGCGGAAGGAAGTATACTGAACGTCGTTACACTCTAATTGTTTATAACGATAAACGTTTGCAATAACCTCGATTAAATCGCGGCAAAAACTTGCGGCTCCGATTATGACGTCTCCAGTCTCTATTTATTTTTCCGTGTTTGTTATGTTGGCAGTTATTTGACGCGGTCGTTTATTATTTATATGTTGGCAATAAATCATTTTACTTTTATATTGTTGGTAGCTCTGTTGCCGGAGACCGTCTAGGTAGGTAGCAGTTCGTATTGCAACCGCCAAATAATAATGTGCAAATATTACTGTGATCCGGTTTGAAAAGTGCTGTACGCTAGTGAAATTACTGGGGTAACGAGACTTCACTTACAACTCAAGGTGACGATCGCAATGTGGTGATGATACCATTTTAAGCAGCGTCATGTTATGGGCTAGCGTATCACTTACCGTCAGGTGAACGACTCGCTTGTGTTGTCGCTTCATAGAAAAAACAAACAATATCCTTCAATAAATAATATTTGCTCATTGCTAATTACCGGCTGCTATAGGTACTTACATAGACGGTACGAGATGGAGACCTACCACCAGTATTATGTACGTATTCCCACTATTGTGAATATCCTGCTGGTAGGTTAATTGAATAAAAATAATATCTTTGATGTAACAATAGTTTTGGTGAGAACTGTATATTTCTATCATCACTAAATATTTAGTGAAAATGTTTACATTGATATATGTTAAAGTAGAATTTATGTAATGGTTCATCTGTAATCTTTATATCTAGTTCCATAATGTATTACTAGTAGTCGACCGTTTCATTATATATATGAATATTTATTTTGTTTATTAAAAACTTTATTTGTGCATATAAAGGTACCAAAAAAAGCAGCCTTAACGTCAAGTCATTCCCAATCTACCACAGGATTGAGCAGAGAACTTAAGTAGGTATATATATACTTATTTATTATTATTTTTATTTAAAAAACTTTATTACAACACTTTAAATTAGGGTTCAATAGGCGGACTTAATGCCTACAGATATTCTCTACCAATCAATATAGAAGATAGGAGATGCCGTAGTAGGTGAATTCTGATAGATATATTTTAAGTTAAAATAATAATACTGGTCATTATATGATACATACATATAACTCTAAACATAAATACATAAGAAGGTAAATATGTAAATATGTAAATACAAATGTATGAAAGTACATAAATAAATACACATACATAAATCAGTAAAAACAGTTAAGACAACCTAATCATATGATTTTTTTTTGTTTTATTTAGATATACTCTTTTATTCCTCGGACTATAGTCAAAGACCTTGTTTACTTATCAAATACTCGTTCGTTTTTATAATTTTTATGTGCTAATAGCAAAAGCCGATAAATGTGATACCTGCTAATTATTTTTATTACTTTCAACAGCATCCTGTGTATTGTTTTCCATAAATATTAAAAGTACTTCTTTATTATGCGACATTATTATTTCGCTTAGATTTTCTTTGCTTATATTCTTGTCCATTCTCATCTCTATATCTGTCCTATCCCTTGAATACTTTGGACAATCTATAAGAAGGTGCATAATACTTTCTAATCATATGATTCCAAATAGTTCCTTTTCACTAGTCTCCTGAATACTTGTTTGATTCTAATATTAAATAGCATTTGTCAGCTATTAAATTGGCATAGCGATATCCCATTCTGCACGGACACACCAAGAAAGAGATTAGTGTTATTGTGTAATCGCTACTCCGTTCCTGCTGTTCAGCCTTGAGCTGGTACACAATGGTAGTATATTTAATCAGATCGATGTTCTTCGCCTGACGCGTTTCTCGACCTTGAGACGGCCCAACAAGAATAGATTTCGCGTTGTGCGAATTTTATTGCGCATTAGAAACATTTGTCTAATAAAAAAGTGGTAATTGGTAACACTGTTGGTAGATCTATTGCTGGAGACAAGCTAGGTAGGTACCACTTCATCTCCTATTGCAGCCGACAAACATCACTTTTGAAGAGTTCTGTATTATAATGAAATTACTATAGTATCGAGACTATACCTTCTATGTATACCATCTTAACAACCGTATCACTTACTATCAAGTGAACGCTTTGCTTATCTCGTCGCCTCGTAGTATAATAAAAAAAATGATCAGCCAATGCCGTCGCATTAAACGATCGCAGCTGATCACCAGCCCCACGTGGTGTGAGCTCGTGGCGTCGCAGACACTGCGCCTCATTCCTGGCCCACATTACCAATTTACGTCACATGTATTAACGTCTTCCTGAAAGGCATAAAACTTATAACCTATGTACATTGTTTAAGATAAAATATACTTGAATAGACAAAAAGGTCTAGGGTTATGAAAAGGAAACAATTGAACACTTACCTACTTAACTTCAGAGAATGCTTGAAATCCTACTTCGTCCTACAACCCGCAACCAAAATCCAAGATTCATAAGCGCAAACCACGCCATGCGCTAATCCCAGTATCCCAAGGGGTTCTTAGTTAATGCGCTTTACCATCATAAATCACATCTTCACTTAACACCAGGTGGGATCGTCGTCAAGCATTAACCTATACCTAGGTTAAAAAAAACACCACGATCACGCATAACACTGTAGATATCATCAACACGAACGACACTAACCAAACCACCTCCTCCGACATTATCAACACTCGTCTCAGGTTCTCATCGACCATAGCTTTCGACACAGGAGAAGGTGGTCGGAGAACGGACCCGAGTCCGTCTTCGACGATCCAGTAGACTAGGTATTAAACATATACATAACCAACACAAATGTATATGAAATTCCGCCGACGGACAACTACACTTACATAAGCAGTAGAAACACTAGGTTAGGTTTAGGTTAAGCCGTGGGTAGGTTAGGTCCTGTGGTCCTCGTGCCCATCATCAGATTAGCTGAATATGTCACAAAAGACGAATCAACGCTAACATCATCAGAGAATATATTACCTACTTATTATCACGTGTAAAAAGCCATTTACGACAGTGACGTTTAAAAGTATATTTCGATAAAATTCTATGGAGCGAGCCTCCTGACTATGTTGGAAATGTTATGGCCAATCTGAACATCACAGGGTCCAGACCCAGAGGGCGGCCAAAGACAAGATGGACAGATGTGGTCAAAAAAGATCTAAAATTCTGCAAGGTTAGCGAAGAGGACGCGTCCGACAGAGCGAAGTGGAAGAGAAAGACCAGAAAGGCAGACCACACCATCAGATGGGAATAATAAATGCCACGGAGAGAGAGGAGCGAGGTGATAAGTTTTACAGCATTTGGATGCAGCAAATTTAAAACTATCCCAGATTTTCACCAGAGTATACTTTGTGACAAGAGAACTAGTGAGGTCTCAGTCTGGCGTTGAGGAAATTTGCTGACCAACTAATGTACAGATACATAGGTATTTTAAATTTCGTCGGAGAATGTAAAAAGAGCACCAGTTTCATTATCCTCATAATCTCCATCTTAAGCACATTAGTATCATAAGTAGTATTACTTACCATCAGGTGGATGCGTTCCTAGTCATAGAATAATCAAACGGAAATCATTTTGAAAAGATAATAAATATCGATATATCAAGGCAACACTCTCGATTATCATAATTGTCGATTTTTATTGCATTAAAAACTCTGAATAATTAGTAAATGAATTCATTAATATTCATACATTTGGAGGAAACGACGTCGAAGTCAAGTTTCGCCTGATAACATGTGAATGAAGTAAAAAACTGTTTGTAAGTTCCACTTCGTATTTTGGGTCTATTATTCCCATTTCCTTTTATTCTTTTCTTTCTATCTCTCTTTTTGCCTAATTTTTTTATTCCTTCTCTTCCTACATATCTTTACTCCTCTCATATCAAACTCGCTGCCTCTTTACTTCATTATCTATTACCTTCTCTTTTCTCTTCTCGTCATTTCTTAATACAGTTCTCATTTTTATACAATTTCTATTCTCTTTTACTATTTTATTTATTTTTGAATTTTGAATTTTCTGTACACTTTTATTCCCGTCTATTACTATTACTATTATATTTCTGCTGAATTTCGTAAACATGCGGCGACTCGTCTTCACTCATCACATTTGCCTTATTAAAGTTTTCTACTTCCCTTTCTTGGCATGCGTCCGTGCAGAATGGGATGTCGCTATACCAACATAATTAACTGACATATGCTACATATATAGCTATGGTAACAACGTACTCACATTATGGTACAGTGATTTAACTTAACTTGTAATCTAAGTATAGGTAAGGGATGCCTAAGGCGTCTTGTATCTAATCGGTCCGGCGGGTAGGAATGCGACCCGGTGATCTTTTGCTCCAGTTCAGTTTCTCCAGATTTTCTGCTTGTCACCTGGAAATATGGCAGAGAAAGCCAAGGATACGCTGGTAGCAGATAGTGGGTTGAATTTTATCCTAAGTTGTTTGATAATTGATTTATTGGCTCTTTTTGCCGTTCAAGGAATATGCAGAATTCTTCTCCAGCACCACATCTCGATCGCCTTTATTATGATTCGGTTGTTTGCACGAATTGAGCATGATTTGGACCCAGCAATTTACGATATGCAGATGACACCATATTACTTGCTTCCTTTTTTTTATGCTGAGCAATCCTTTTACGAACTATCCGCCGGTGCCCTGGGTGGGCCCGGAGGAATGTGTGAGACTCGGCCTGGGCGGTCCCTACCCACTAAACCTACCGCGAAAGCAATCAGCCGTTATGAATGGAATGCCTCGGATCTGTCAGCGACAGGGCACACATTACTTGCTTCCTAAGAACTAGAAATGGATGAACTGTTCAATAGAGCCAAGATTGCAAGTGAAATGGACGGGCTCTTCGTAAACAAGTAAATAACTAACATCATGATAGTAGATCGAGCAGGAGTTCTCGAACAATCAGGAGAACTCGTTAACTTGGAGTCTGTATATACTTTGTAAATAAATAAAAAAATAAACTCAATACTACTATATGTGACAAGAACAATCCTCGTAATTCAGTGCTTTTTATTATTACCGGGCGAGACGATCAAGGTCACCTGATAGTAAGTGATACGCTTGCCTATAACAACGCGGTGCGGTTTTAGTTGGTACACAGTACCACATTCCGATCGTCGCTTTGCGGCGTTAGCAGTTCAGTCTCGTTACCCCAGTAATTTATCTAGTTTACAACACCCTTCGAACTGGAGCACAGTAATATTTGAATGTTAGTGTTTGCTAGCTGCAATAGGCTGCGGTGGTAAATACACGGTCTTAGACAAGAGAGAATTACCATTAATTATTGCTTTATGATGATTTTTTTGTTCGTCTTTCCTCTGATACTGTAAATTAGGGTGTTTGTCAACACATGATAAATGTTCTCCGACATAGACACCTATCAGTTACTAGCTATAAATAACTATAGCCTTGCTCCAGGGGTCGGGAACCTGAGGCTTTTTGGTTCCACACGCAAATATATTCTTATTAAAAAAAAATTAAGAATCATTCTGTTTTATTGACGATGATTATTTACCTTTTTTTCTATGCAAAAATACTATTTATATATCATCATCATCATTTCAACCGCTGGTCGTAGCTTCAACCGCTGCTGGGCATAGGTCTCATGTAATGTGTATATAATAAATATATTTTTAGATGAATAAATAGTAATTAAAAAAGTTATTTGGATGGCAAAAACAATTTCGGAGAAACTATGAAATTTTGTAAAGTTAAATTTTTGATTTTTCCGGCTGATAGGTTTTTTTTTTGATTTTGTGTGTAATAAAATGTTTACGGATCGCACATCCCGAAGCCACAGAGGGCCGGCGACGGGATAGTGTCGGACTCCGACTGACTAAAAATCTTCACACGGTATTCCAGTCACATCCGACTTTGTACGAAGGTCACGGGAAAACATCGGACAGTTCATCCTCAACCCTCGTTTGTTGTCCGGGTCGAATGGGCCCACCTCATTAGGGGTGTGAAGCATCCCTCTCTATACAATCCCTACGTGGCGAACCGTCGGAATATATAATACGAAACGCGCCACCAGATCCATCTCGGGTCCGGCTAAAAGGTTGCAGAGGCCGCCGTATATTTTTGAAATTCAGTAAGGAAGCAGTAAGTAGAGTTATAGAAATGAATAAAACGTAAATGTAAAAAATTGGAAAATAAATAAGTTTATAAATTGATTGAAATTGAAAAATAAAACAAAATTTTAAACGGTAAATGTAGATAAGTTATATATATAGAAAAATAGATAAAATGTAAAAGATAAGAAAATAAGAAAAATAAATTGTAAAGAAAGTAAATAATAAAGTGTAAAAAGTTAACAAAACTGTAAACGGCGTACTTTAAGTCTGAGAGGCGATGCGTGAAAGAGGAAAGCAATATAGAAAATCGGAAAAATTTGAATGAAATATAGGAAATATGCAGCATGAAAGTAGAGAAATGTAGGGAAAGGAAATTGAGAGAAATAGAAAGTAAATAAAAATAAAGTATACAAGGACCCTTACCCAAAACACGAAGGGGGAACGCGAAAAAAAAAAAGGTTGCAGAGTGCTGGCTTAGCTTTATGACAGATGTGAGCTCTCGCTGTCGAGCGTGGTGAACGCCATGCTCGACCTCTTGCAGCTCCCTTAGTGAGATCACCGGAGAGTAGGAAGACTCGTGGCTTACACGACCCCACACAAGTCTGGAGGGTACCTCCGATGAGCCGAGCTACCTTCACAAACGTGCCAACGACCCGGTGATCAGGCCTACCGCTGGGCCAAAGTAGTGAATGCGAAAGCGACCCTACAATGCGGAATTCATACAAAGGGGTTTTTAGTGGGTGCGAGTCCCAAAAGAAAAAGAAGCTTTATGACCGATACGTTTCTAAAGTGAATGGTTCACGTCCGCGAAGGACCGCCGGTTATGAACCATAAATTCATCCATCCCTTTTCCACCACCGGACGACAAGGCGCACGGCGAGACGCCATCCTTATGTTGTAAACATCCCCAGTTTACGCACTAAGAGGTTCAGCTCCTCGTACCTCTTAACACCGGGTCTGATTGTAGTCAAGCATTGACTTTTAACTAATAATAAACCGGTATCGGATGTGTTTATTCGCAATGAGTGTGTTTCGTTGCGTCCCGTTACCCGACGGCGCCGGCGCCCGCTCGCCTCAGCTTAACGGTCTATTTAAATTTTCGACTGGCAACAAATCGACAAGTGTAATGATAAAACTTGCGGCCCCAATACATTATTAATAAGTCGGCAAATTTTTACAGCCCACTTCGCCTATCCGTCATAATTTTTTTTGCGCCCATGTCAAATATGATAATTTGCACATTGGTAATTAGTCCATACGTATTAGGTTATTTAGAGTCGTTGAACTCTTTATACCTAGATTTAGTGGCCTCTTCCGATGATCGAGATGACTGCAATTATACATAAAAATAAATGAAATTTTCTTCATAAACTCGCTTTCAATCAGCCTAATGGGAAATGCCCCAAATCCCCTTACTATTGGGGCAAGGTTATGTCCATTAGTGGATGTATATCGACTGATGAATTTATATTGTATTTTGTTTTGAGATTTTTACCATCAATCCCATCGTTCACATATTTATAACTAACTCTAAAATAATAATTACTTAAATGTCAATATCCTCCACATTCGCCAAAGACATCAGGTCTTTAGCAAACGTATTTTGTATTTAAACCTTTATTAAAAATCTCAAAAATTAGGGTCTATTAAGACTTAATGCCTATAGGCATTCTTTTCCACTCAACCTAGATGGGAGATGCTGTGGTATGTTAAGTGTTAAAGTTGAAATTTAAACATGACTGTAAATTTTTTAAAAAATTTGATGATACATCATTATCATCATCAGCTGATAAATGCTCAGTGAACATAGCTCAAAGATCTCCAGATCAATAGGTCCTGCGGTGTCTCTATTCAGTAGATTCGAGGTACCTTCACTAGATCGTCGGTCAACCTATTGACCTATTGATTTTGAATATTAACATTAAATTAGTTTAAGAAAATATTTGCAAAACTTGTCTTTAAATATCTGCTGACCAAAATATTTCTTTTTTCAGAATCAAATCATTCCACAGTCATGGCTAAAACAGAAAAATCTTTTGCGAGGAGTTTCACAGGTGAGTTGAAGGATTATTTTTGCAGAGATAATTTTTATATGTTGCAATACTAATTGAAGTTCCATTGCTATAGTCTGTAGTATTGGTTTTATTTTATTTTTTAATTCAATAACATTAGTAAGGTGTTCACCTAATGGTAAGTGATACGTTTGCCCATAACACGACGCTGACTAAGATGGTACACACAACACAACATCGCGCTCGTCGCCTTGACAAGTAAGGTGTAAAGTCTCGTTACCGCAGTAATTTCACTAGCATACAGCACATTACAAACTGTAACACAGTAATGTTTGCAAATTACTATTCGTCGTCTGCAGCAGGAGCTGCGTATTTATTTTTAATCTGTGTTACCAGAACACTGATTACGAACTAATTTTTTTTATTATTACCATCACTAATACAGTAATTCTAAACCTGTATAAAATTTTACCCATCCGTTGCCAAGGACGAGTATATTCGTCCTACTTTAAATGTATTATAACATGTAGGCTTTTGAATTACAATTTTTTTTGCCACAAATTTAATATAAATATTTAAAAAACTTGAAATTTACTACTACAAAATAAAGAAATAACAGAGTTTTGGTAAACACTAACACTCAAAATATAATTGGCAATGGGAATGACTTCATATAATTCAGCCTTTACAGCTAATGGGAACAATGTTTACTGTAATAAAAATAATATTTTCTTTGTTGCCATTTCTAAAAAAACGAAACCAATTATTATAGATAAGGTATTGTTGAAAATTATCAACATGAAATCAATTTTATAAATTGTGTTGCTAACTCAAACCTGTGAATGTTATTCTGAAAAGTTATTTATATTGGCAACACACGTGGCGGCTTTCGCACTTGGCACCCCGCAGTGTTGCAAATAAAACAGCATTATCACAAATGTATCCGAACTTCCGGTGTTACTTTATAGTCTACATTTTTTTAACCATATTAAAAAAAAGCCACCGCGAGTCGTTTTTAGTACTTCGAGTACGGAATTAAGTTATGTATCTATTGAATTATCTCTCCCCGTTTCTCTTCCCATTTACATCCCTGCCCATTTCTTCATTCTTCCTCTAATCCTCTTCACTCGGCTTTCTCCTCTCCCTTACATTGTATATATATTTTTGGATCCGCCAGTTTAGGAACCGATGAAGCCTTCGCAGCCATAATAGTGGACCAAGGCAACAAGGCAAAAAAAATACTTTTGTATTTGTGCAATTTTTTTTATTATTCCACGCAACGACTAGAAGAGCAAGGCGTTCACCTGATGTTAAGTGATACGCTTGCCCATAATATATTGCTAGTTAACACTGGATTTACCAGACCAGTCAAATTGACTAGTCCTGCAAGTTCAATATAAATTATTTCTATATGAAAAAATCTTTTTGTAATGATATCATCACTTTTGTAGCTTTAACTATACAGTTCATAATTTTTTTTTTAGTTAAAGCTACAAAGTGATGATATCATTACAAAAAGGAAAATATTTCATATAGAAATAATTTATATTGGACTTGCAGCACCAGTCAATTTGACTGGTCTGGTAAATGTAGTGTTAAGATGGTATACAGTACTACTTTTCGTTCATCGCCTTGAGACCTTAGGTGTTAGATACTACCACAGCTCCTATTTCTGCCCAGAAATAGTAATATGCAATCATTACTGTATTCCGGTTTGAAGGGTGTAAGCTAATGATAATAAAAATTACTGGGGTAACAAGAATTAATATTTTAAAGTCTTAAGACGATGAGTGCAATATGGTTCTGGGACCATCATAATTAGCTTCACATTGTTATTAGCAACCATATCATATAAATATGTATATATGTGAGTATATATATGCCTTCTTTATCTATCCTCATTAATGTTTAATCTTTTTGTTATCCTCCAGTTGTATTTACTTTTCTTTAATACCTTGTTTAATCTGTAAGTTATGAGTAATTACTACACTTATACTTATAATACACACATAATATATACACAGATTATAAAGCAGTGTTTCCCAATCTTTTTGATTCCATATCCCAATTTTGAGTAAAAATTCTTTCCATGTCCCTCGCAACTTGTTATTTTTATTCAATGCCTCAGTTAGTTTGAGCCATCGGGTGGAAGGGTTTTTAAAAACTACATGCTTGTGACTACTGCCCCAAGCTATGATGTGAAGTTAATGAAAACTGAGAGAGAACTGATTTTATTTCGTAATACAAGCTTTTTATATACTAAGGTTATACAATGGCTACTTATGGCTAGTTTATGAACTTTATGTGATAAAGGATCTGTTATCCGAGTGGTAACAGATTTATATTTTAGTTTATTAGTAAGTGTTTCCCTTGTTTTATGTTGGCCTTCCTCTTATGAGTATGTAACTAGAGAACTGCTTATATTTGGTAAAATAAGCTTCTTATATACTAATCA